>RJWM01021328.1:0-35568 GCA_004363535.1 Dasyprocta punctata | reverse complement strand
AGTATTTGTAACCCAGTTGTCATGAACCCAGCAGGTCCTCCGGGCAGGCAGGATGCTCGGGGTGATGGCGGGGAGAGGTCCTTGAATCATAGCCCGCGCTCCAGCAGGCCTATGGGGCACCACTCTTTCTCTCCTCCTGGAGTCCACATGGTCACGGAGACTCACCAGGGAGGCGGGCTGGCTTGCTTCTGGTTTTGGCCTCTCGCCCCAAAATGGAGAGTTCGCAGAAGGCACATAGTTCTCCCCCTGGGTTCCGCGCGGTGGAGGTCGCGCAGACTCACCAGGGAGGCAGGCTGACTTGCTCAATTACCTGAATTTTGTTAGGAGGAACAAGGAAGGGATCTAGCCTAATTTTTAAAAAAAAGGAATGGAGCCCACATGTTTCTTGTAGTTAAAGATTTAGCTCCTATCTATGATGGTGAGATTTTCCTGTGACCATGAGGGCAGTTGAAAAAAATGGTAAAGAAACATGGTTGAACCCACATGGCTGAACCCCAAAATGGTTGCCAATCATGTAAAAAATCAAAATGTCAATCATTTGACAAACCATAATGGCAGAGAGGCAAACTAGGATGAAATAACACCCTGAGAAAGTGAAAGCCATCTATGGGAAGACTGCACATGGGCACAAATTGGGATAGGCAGCTATTTAAGCAGGAGACCAAGCTAATTTTCCAAAGGAGTAGCAAAATATCACGGAGAAGGGAAACATGACAAAAAGCATATTAAGAGCCCTCTTAAAGGCTGGAAAAACCCCACAAAGGCCATGTTGTCCCCCTCACCCATCCCACATGGTGGGGCACACCTGGAGGCTGTCCCATGCAAATGGAGAGAGGGAAAGGGAAAAAAATACTTCATGGCTATAGATTTTAGAGAAATAAAAAAATTGTGCCCAAAGGGCCTTAGTTACTCTCCTGGCTGGCTAAGCCAGATATGTTACTGGGTTTTGGGTGCTGGAGGTTTCTTCAAGAGGTGATTTCTAGGTTTTCTGTCATGAATAAAGAATTGAACAAAACAAGCATAAATGGTGGCAAAGCTTCACAGTTATTAAAGGTTGGAAAAAACAGGCTCTGCAGAGTGAATTTGGACCAAGTAAAAGTAGGAAAAAGGGAGAAAAAATAAATAAAAAATACACCCTACAGCATAGGGTGGGTACTGTGGAGAGACAAGTGCTTAGTGACCATGGTCTCTTTTTCATATTTTCCTCGCTGGCATTATATCCAGGTCATCCTATCAAAGGCCTGCTCCAGTTCTGATGAAGTCCATGTGCAAGGCTTTGGGAGGATTCTGCACATGTGTCTGGGGATTTTGTCATGCCTCCTTTCCCAACCAGTTTTACCCACATCTTATCTTCCTGCCTCACCATTTTATGGCTTTGCTTTCAAAAATATATGTCTCATATATAGTGGTTTTGCTATTCTATAGCTTTTTCATGAAAAATATTATATGGTCTAAACAAAAAACAGTGTTGTTTTCCTATTTTTGTATGGGATCATGTATGCTTTTGATGTCTTCCATAAATAAGACCAAGCTAATCAACTAGAATTATGAGTCTTGAAAGCTTTCTGTGCTATAGATATATTTTGAATCTTCATCAAATAGCTGGTCATCAATTTCCAAGCTAAAGGAAGAAATAAAAAGTGAAGTTTAATAAAATAAGTGAAGCATTTAACTATATAAATATTGCATACATTTTAAAATACAATTTCCCACTCTAAATTGCATTTAATTATATTTGGAGTTGTTTTTATTTTATTTTATTATTTTCTTTGTTTTTATACTAAACAAAACTTTTCAGTGGGAATTAATAATAGTAGTAACTGTATTTTAACTGCCTTTTGAACATTAGCATTCTTTTGTTGTCTCAAAATCAAGGGGTGTAGAACTTAATTCATCAGATTTCTTTCCTATCTTCCAGACTGAACTTTGTTTCTTTTTTTTCCCTTTCTTTTCTTTATTTTTGTTCCTCGTCCTGGGTATTTTAACTCAGGGCCTCATGCATGATAGACAAGCACTCTTAACACTGAACTATATCCCCAGCCTTTTTTCTTTAATTTTATTTTGAGACAGGGCCTATGTTTCCCAGGCTGAACTTGATTTGGAAATCTTCCTGACTTAACCTTCAGAGTACCTGAGAATATAGTTGTTCACTACCATTCCTGACTTCCTCCTTTCTTTCTGATACCATTTACCGGTACCACTATCTGTCCACTTGTGAGCATAAATACTGAGCTCATGGTTCTGCACATGCCAGTGAAGCTGTGAACAAAAAGAGAAGGTTAGGGGAGTTTGATTTGAAATAATAAGAATAGCTCCTGAATTTCCAGGAGGGATACTATGTGAGTGGCCCCATAACTTCTCAGTCCAGAGCTGTATTCTTTAGTGGCCATCAATCATAGGTGGCTCTGTGGATTTAAAATGATCAGTTGGAATTTAGGCTCTCTAATCTAGTTTAACATGTAAGGCTTAAAGAAACTTGTTTTATTTTTTTATTTTTATTTATTTATTTATTTTTATTTTTTTTTTTTGTGGCACCGGGTATCGAACTCACAGTCTCACACCTGCCAGACAGGCGCTTAAGCTGCTGAGCCAAACTCCCGGCCCTGGTTTTTTGAGGCAGGGTCGCACTATGTAGCTCAGGCCGGCCTTGCGCTCACGTTGTGGCCCAAGCCGGCCTTGAACTCACAACGCTCCGCCTACCTCAGCCTCCCGAGTGCTGGGATTAAAGGCGTGCGCCACCATGCCCGGCTTTATTTTTTTATTTAAAAATATATTTTTTTGGTACTGGGACTTAATCTCACAAGCTTGCCCTTGCCAGGCAGACACTGTGCCACTGAGCTATATCCCTAGCCCAGGAAACTGGCTTTAGAGAAAAACTAATTATTTTGCATTTTTCAGTTCCTCAGAACTCAAGAGCTTAGTTGGGAGTGACATGACTCTCTTCAAAAGAGAAGGGGCTGCATGCTACATTGCCTGTGGAAGTTGATTCTTTGCCCAAAGTTCTAGTTCAGTGTATATTCTTAATTCTTATCAATATGGCTGGTCATTCAATTCTATCTCAGGTCATTTCCATAGATAGCTTCTGTACTCATAAGCTAACTAAATAGACTATTTTCTACACACTGGTTAAAGCTAGAAATCTGTAAGTTATCCTAGTTAATTCCCTTAACTTCTATATCTTATCAGTAGGTTCTGCCGTACTAAATGTATCTTGAAATTTACTTTTTTCTCTTTATGCTTAGTGTTCATATCTTAATTCAGACCCTCTATTTATGATTTACCATTGTTACAATTTAAAATAGCCTCCTAGTTGATCTCCCTTCTTTCTGTATTATTCCACTCCACTCCATCATCTTCTATGCTGCCTCTGAAGTGATTCTTTATAAAATGCAAATCTAACCATGTCATTCAAATTTGCCATGGCTCCCCATTAGCTATAAGATACATTACAAGCTATTATTGGCATATAAAACTTATAATGGAGCAGTTGCCTAATTCTCCAGCCTTCCATCTTTCTCTACTTTGGTACTTTCAGTTACCTGAAATTTCTTAACTCATATATTCTTGCCGATCTTTGTTTGTCTTTTAGCACTCAGGTGTCCACTCCCCTCAAAATCTTCTTCTGACCCATATTTCCAGGGATAAATAGATGTCAGTTTTTCTGTATTCTCTGTTCTAATATTGCTCCCTGTGAATATGCCATGTTTAGCTTTGTATCCTGATAATCCCATTTCTTGGCAAACATAATCAGTACTTGATAAAACAAGTTGTTTGTTGTTTACTTTTGTGTAATTCATTGCTGCTACAGAGAGCTATTTTTTTTTACTTATATGACCCTTATAAAAAACTCTAGAAGAAGGGCCGGGAACTTAACTCAGCGGTGTGAACGCCTGCCTGGTAAGCATGAGGTCGTGAGTTTGATCCTTGGTACCAGAAAAAAAACCCTAGAAGATAATAGGGCATATTTTCCTATCTTTCAGATGACAAAATTAATGATGGTGATTGGCCAGTATGTGGAGAATTGTTAGTTGTAACTCAAAACTTCTGACTCTCAGCCTAGTTGTGTGTGTGTGTGTGTGTGTGTGTGTGTGTGTATGTGTGTGTGTCTTCATCATAATCTCTCTAAGATGTCAGGCAAAGAGATGCAGTCATTGTAGTGGTTAAATTATATAGTTATCTTGATGTGGTGGTACATGTCTGTAATCCCTGCACTCCGTGAGACTGAGGTAAGAAGATTGCAAATTTGATCCTGGACTGGGCAACTTAGTGAGACCCTGTCTCAAAAATTTTTTAACCTATTTTGTTATTTTAAAGAGAAAAAACCAGAAAAATCAAAAGCAAACAAAAAACAATGAAAGCAAAATGATAACAACAACAACAACAACAACAACAAAAAACAATGGCAATATAGGATTTCAAAACAAGATGCTAGGAATTTAACTATGGTTGTTATATTGCATATTGTTATCCTCAAAGTCATTGCCCAGGCTTCCAGATATAGGCATGCAAGTTTGTTCAAACAATACATTTTCCCTTTGAACAGTTTCTCTCCCTTTTACTATATCTATTGTAACTTTTGGATCTTATTTATTCTTTCAGTGTCTTACACTAGCAAGACAGTACATGTTTACACATGCAAGTCTGATTTGTTTCACTTAAGAGTGTGATTTCTAGTTGCATCCATTTACCTATAAAAGCCTTGAGTTTATCCTTCTTTATAGCTGAGTAGTATTCCATTTTATAAAAATACATCATTTTTATCCATTCCTCAGTTGATGGGCATTTGTGTTGTTTCCAAGATTTAGCTATTATAAATTGTGTTGCTATAAACATGGGTGCACGTATATCACAGTGGTATGATGTTTTCAGTTCTTCCTGGAAAATACCCAGGAGGGGAATAGCTAGGTCGAATGGAACCTCTAATCCTAGTTTTTTGAGGAATCTCCACACTGATTTCCACACTGGTTGTACCAGTCTACACTCCCACCAATGATGGAGAAGGGTTCCTTTCCCCCCCAGAGCCCCTCCAGCATTTGTTATTGGTTGATTTCTTGATGTTAGCCATTCTTTCTGGAGTGAGATGATATCTCAGTGTTGTTTTAATTTGAATCTCTTGAATGACCAATGATGCTGAACATTTTTTCATATATTTATTTGCTATTTGTATTTCCTCATCTGAGAATTGTATATTCATCTCAGATGCCCAGTTTTGGATTGGGTCTTTTAAATTTGGGGGGGGGTCTGATTTTTTTCAATTCTTTATATGTTCTAGATAAAAGTCCTTTGTCTGAGGGACAGTTGTAAAAAATCTTTTCCCAGTCTGTGGATTTTCTTTTCACTCTGTTGGTGATTTCTTTTGATGTGCAAAACCTTTTAATTAAGATGAGATTCCTGTTGTTGATTCTTTGAAGTACTTCCTGTACAGTTTGGTTTTTGTTCATGAACTCTCGACCTACCCTATGTCCTTGAGATTTCTACCTACCTTGTATTCCAGTAGGTTTAGTGTTTCTGTCTTAATATTTAGATCTTTGATCCAGTTTGAGTTTAATTTAGTGCATGGTGATAGGCATGGGTCTAATTTAAGTCTTCGGCATGTAGAAAGCCAATTTTTCCAACACCACTTTATTAAAGAGGCTGTCTTTCTTCCAGTGAACATGTTTTGGTCCCTTTGTCAAAGATAAGGTGGCTGAGTATGATTGTAGTTGTGTCTGTATTTCTGTTGTGTTCCATTAATCTTCAGGACTGTTTTTTTTGCCAGTACCATGTTGATTTCATTATAGCAGCTTTATCATAGTAGCTTTATTATACAATTTCAAGTCTGGGATTATGATGCCTCCTGCCTTGCCTGTTTTATCCAGGATTGCCTTTGCTATTTTAGGTCTCTTATGGTTCCATATGAATTTTAGGAATTTGCTCATGAAGTCTACAAGTCTGTTGGTGGAGTTTTTGGATCTTTTATGTACAGTATCATGTCATCTGTGAATAATGATAATTTAACTTCTTCCTTTCCTATCTTCCTTTTATTTCTCTCTTGTCTAATTACTGTGACTGATGTTTCCAGAACCATGTTGACTAGGAGTGGTGATGGTGGACAACCTTCTCTTGTTCCTGGTTTTAGATGAAAACTTTCAGTTGTTGATCATTTAGTATGATGTTGGCTGTTAGTTTGTCATAGATGGCTTTCATCAGATTTAGGTAAATACCATCTATTTCAATTTTCTGTAGGGTTTTTACTATGAGTAAGTGTTGGACTTTAGCAAAAGCTTTTTATGCATCTATTGAGATAATCATGTGATTTTTGTCTTTTGCTCTGTTAATATAGTGTATTACATTTATTGATTTGTGTGTATTGAACCATCCCTGAATTCCTGGGATGAATCCCACTTGGTTGTGGTGTATAATCTTCTTTGTAATTTGCTGCTTTCTGTTTGCTAGTATTTTATTGAGGATTTTTGCATCTATGTTCATTAGAGAGATTGGCCTGTAGTTATTTATTTATTTATTTATTTATTTTTGTACCAGGGATCAAACTCAGGACCTTGCACTCTGTAGTTCTCTTTTTTGTTTGGATCTTTCTCCGGTTTTGGTATCAGGGTAATATTTGCCTCCCAGAATAAATTAGGGAGAATTGCTTCCTTTTCAATGTCATTAAAGAGTTTGAGGATTATAGGTATTAAATCTATAAATTTCTTACAGAATTCACCTGTGAATCCATCAGGACCTCAGCTTTTTTTTTTGTCTTTAAGCTTTTAATTTCATGTTCAATTTCATTAACTGATAATTGGGTTGTTCAGAAGTTTTATATCTTCTTGATTCAGCTTTGCTAATTCATATGTTTCTAGGAATCTATCCATTTCTTCTGTGTTTTTGATCTTACGAAAGTAAAAGTTTTCAAAGTAGGTATTCATGTTCTTCTGTATTTCCACAGGATCTGTAGTGATTTCATGCTTTTCATTCCTTATTGCATGAATTTGAGTTTTTTCTTTCCTTTTTTTGGATAAGATTGGCTAGGGGTTTATCAATTTTATTCTTTCAAAGAACCAACTTTTTGATTCATTAATTCTTTGAATTTTTTTTAGTCTCAATTGCGTTAATTTCTGCTCTGATCTTTATAATTTCTTCTCTTTTTTTGGCTTTGGGGTTCACTTGTTCTTTTTGTACAAGTTTGAGGTTCAGCATTGGTTTGTTTATTTGTGCTCCTTCTGTTTTCCTGATGTGAAAATTCACTGCTATAAATTTCCCTGTAAGGACTGCTTTCATTGTGTCCCATAGGTTCCAGTAAGTTGTATTTGCATTTTTGTTTGAATGTATATATTGTTTAATTTCTTCTTTAATTTCCTCTTTGACCCATTGGTTGTTTAATAGTGTGCTATGTAATTTCTATGTGTTTATGGAGCTTTTGTAGTTTCTTTTGTCATTAACTTCAATTTCATTGCACTATGGCCAGTAATATGCATGAGATAATTTCAGTTCCTTTGTATTTACTTCAGCATGTTCTCTGGGCTAGTATATGGTCTATTTTAGGGAATGTCCCATGTGCAGCTGAGAAGAATGTGTATTCTGATGTTGTTGGGTGGAACACTTTGTAAATGTCTACTAAGTCTATTTGTTCACAAGTTTGATTCAGCTCTGCTATTTCTTTGCTGAGTTTTTGTCTAGTTGATTGGTCTCTTTGTGACACTGGGATGTTAAGGTCCGCCATTATAATTGTATTGTGGCTCATTTGATTTTTCATGTCTATTAATATTTGTCTTATAAAGTTGGGTGCTCCCATATTTGGTACATATATATTTATGATTGTAATCTCTTTTTCTTGAAATTTTCCCCTAACAAGTATGCAATGACCTTCTTTATCTCTTGTAATCGTTCTTGATTTGAAGTTCACATTGTCTGCAAACATAATAGCTACCCCTGCTTTTTTCTGGGTTCCTGTCACAGGGAGTATTGTTTTCTATCATTTGACTTTCAGTCTATGAATTGTCTTTTGAGTTAAATGTGTTTTTTGGATATAGCATATTGTTGGATTTTGCTTTTTGATTACTCTGCCAGTTTGTTTCTTTTGATTGGTGAATTGAGGCATTTATGTTAATGGGTATAACTGATATGTATTGGCTTATCTTTGTCATGTCTTTCTTTGTTGGTTCCCTACTTTTCTTCTCTGTTTAATTGCTTGTCCTGCTTGTTGGTTTCTTTCTTTTGTTAAGCTTGGAATTGTCATTTTTATCTCTTTCTAGAATGTCTTTCAGTACACTTTGTAAGGTTGTTTGGATGGTCATGAAGTTCTTCAGTTGTTCTGGAAGTATCTTATTTCTCTATTCATTTTGAAAGATAGTTTTGCAGGTTACATCAATCTGGGTTGGAAGTTGTTTTCTTTAACAACTTGAAATATTTCACTCCATACTCTTCTTGACTTGATGGTTTGTGTTGAGAAGTCTTCCATGATTCTGATAGGCTTTCCTTTTTAGGTGATCTGTTTCATTTCTCTAGCAGCTTTTTTGTTTTTTTTTGTTTTTTTTTTGCGGCACCGGGGATTGAACTCACAGCCTTGCGTCTGCCAGGGCAGGCGCTTAAGGCACTGAGCCAAACTCCCAGCCCTGGTTTTTTGAGGCAGGGTCGCACTATGTAGCTCAGGCCGGCCTTGCGCTCGCATTGTAGCCCAAGCCAGCCTCGAACCCACAACGCTCCGCCTACCTCAGCCTCCCGAGTGCTGGGATTAAAGGCGTGCGCCACCACGCCCGGCTTCTCTAGCAGCTTTTAATAGTCTGTTCTTATGCCATTTCTGCGATCTTGATTATTATATGTTGAACTGTAGATTTATTTTGGTTATGGCTAATTGGAGTTTTATAAATCTTGCTTATCTGTATTTCTGGTTCTTTCCCCACATTTGGGAAATTTTGTGCTCTCCCTTCAGCAATAGATTTTATGTCATTAGTGTTGTCTGCATTTTTGTTGAAACCTATCATCCTTATATTGTTTCTCTTTCTGTTTGCTGGTAGCTTGTCTTGGTTACTTTTTACTCGTTGCTGAGATGAAACACCTGACACCCAAAATTAGGGAAGGAAAGGTTTATTTAGCTTACAGTTTTTGGAGGTTTCAGTTCACAATCAGCTGGCTCCAAAGGCAGGGTGGTATGGCACAGGAACAACACTTCAAGGCAGCAGCACAGCAAAACCAGCCAGAGTAAAAAGGGGGGCGGGCAAGAGCAAGCCTCTTCTCCTCCCTTATATAGTACACAGGACACCCCCTCCCTCCAGGGTGGGTGTAGCTTCACAAACATCCTAGCTTTCCTTTGCACAGGATGAGAATGTTTACCAAGTAAGACCCCTGGCTCCCTTCTTAGTCTCCCAGTTAAACTTCTGACCTTCTCAAATTTTAACAATGACCAGGTAACTGTGCTCTACACCCCAGGATGTAGAGCTGCTGAGTTACTTAATTAAACTGCTAGGCTTCTCAAGTTGACACAATGTATAAACCATAGCATAGCTGTTGAATTGTTTTTTCCTGATTCTTTGTTATTTTTAAGTTATCTTTCCTTTTGTGATCACTAGGTGCCATCCTGTCTTCAAAGTCTGAAAGTCTTCATTTTATTTATGCAGTTTTTCCAGTTTTCAATGGAACTTTTGATTTTCTGGGTATTTCCTTGAATCTGTTTCATGTATTTTAATTGTTTCCTGTATTGTTCATTCAAGGTTTCCATCATTTTCCTGTGCTCCTCTATTTTTTTAATCTATTTTTGGGGGGATATACTCACCAATTCTTTCATTATGTTTATCATTTCTATTTTTACCTGAGAGATTATTTTTCACCTCATTTTCTTTACTGCTTCCTGGAGTTGCTTCTTTACTTCCATTGTGATCATTTTACAAATTTCAAGTGAGTAATTTCCAAATTCATCCATGTCTATGTGTCATGTACTTGATCTGAATGGGCTTGGAGTTTGAGACTGCATTTTGTTCTTTTGTTTTGTCCTTTTCCTGTGTTTCTTTGAATCAGCCAGATGTCAAGTCCTAGTTGCTTCCTGTGCTGGCAGCCCATCCAGCAGTGTGCCTCACTGAGGGTTACCAATGGCTGTGGGTATCTGGGTCCAAATTCACAGTCCCTGTGGGCTTCAGAGATGTTTCCTGGGTGTGGGCAGGTCTTTGACTGCAGCTTCCCAATCCCTACAAGCCTCACCTATGGTTCCTGGGTGTGGGTGGTCACTGGGTGCAGCTTCCCAGTCCCTCTGGGCCTCACTGTGGGTTCACAGATGACTGTAGGTCATTGGGCACGACTTCCATTCCCTGCGAGCCTCAGAGATGGTTTCTATGTGTGGGCAGGTCACTAGGCACAGAATCCCAATCCCTGTGGGCCTCACCAAGGGTTCCCAATGACTGTGGGTTGCTAGGTGCAGAATCCCAGTCCCCACAGGCTTCCGAGATGGTTCCCAGGTCCCTGTCTCAAAATTTTAAAAATGATGTACAGTAGCTGAATTTAAGATTATAATCATTTATAATCACACAAAATATTAAAGATATTCCTTCTTTTTCACTTTTTCACACCAGACAGGTAATGTGCTGACATCATAACAATGTTTGAGGGCAGTGCATCTTGTACAGTCTTGGAAAACTCCAGTTGTGCTTCTGAACCATAAAAGGATCAGCAAAAGTATTCTGGTTTTCAACAAAATTAATATTATGCTGTAGCATGTAGGAGTATAGGAGTTTATACTACAAAAATCTGTGAATACTGCCTTCATTCATAAATTGGCGTATTTATACCTCATCTTGCCAACAGTTGATTGAACATTTTTTATTTTTTATTTTTTATTTTATTTTTTTTATTGAACATTTTTTAAAAAGTAAACTTCATATTATCTTTTATTTTCTGTAGATAATCCTGTTCCTGTGGTATCCGTTGGATTGATAGAATGTGAAGTATTAAAACAATTTGTGAAAGGATATGGTAGGAAAGAGTAGTTTATACTTGATTGTGAAATTGTAGGATGAGTTTGCCCATGCACATGTTTTGATGACCCAATTTGTACCACGTTCATATAGACATATATATTGCTTTGCTTTTCTTGTAGATAGATAAGACATTTTGTGTGTTTTTCCAGTGAGAATAGTGAAGATGAAAATGAAGAGAGAAATCCTACTAATTTCATTATTCTTAAATGTGGTAGTGGGATTGACATTTTTAAGTCCTGTGTCTACAGTTAACTTAAACTGACTTCCAAAATTTCCTTCCAAAAGGTTTCACTGGAAGAAAAAAATGCAACCATTATTTATGACTCTAAACTACAGACTCCAAAGACCCTACAGGAAGCTATTGATGACATGGGCTTTGATGCTCTTCTCCATAATCCTTATCCTCTCCCTGTGTTAACTGATACTGTGTTTTTGACTGTTACTACTTCACTGGCTTTGCCATGGGACCATATCCAAAGCACACTGCTGAAGACCAAGGGTGTGATAGACATTAAAATTTCCCCTCAGCAAAGAACTATAGTAGTGACAATAATTCCTTCTATCGTGAGTGCTGATCAGATAATAGAGCTGGTTCCAGACCTAAGTTTAGATATTGGAACTCTAGAGAAAAACTCAGGAACTTGTGAAGATCACAGTATGGCTCCAGCAAGTGATGTCATGCTGAAGATGAAAGTGGAAGGGATGACCTGCCATTCATGCACTAGCACCATTGAAGGAAAAATTGGGAAACTGCAAGGTGTTCAGCGAATTAAAGGTAATCTATCTGGTGTTACTTTGTTTTGTAAGACTTAGTTTTCTGTTTTTATCTTTTTTAATATTTTGCTTTCTTCCTAAACATGAGTTTAGAAACCATGGGACTAGAATGTTTATTGTTTCACTGAAGCTTAAGGCATAGCATATTCTTAGGATTAATTTTGGTAAAGTTAGTAATTATAATTAAAGATTACATGAGTCTTGACCTTTAGTTTAGCAGAAAAGGGAGCCGTATAGTGATTTATGGAGTTCAAAGTTCTTGACATTCTTGGGGAACTTTTTAACATATTTATACTCAGGCATGCAGGAACTTGGAGACCATAGCAACAATGGTCATATCTTTTACTTGTTTTAATCTATGTCAATCATATTTTCTGAAAAGGACAAAATTATTTTAATAAAAGATAAGAATGAAAGAGAAATAATTATTGATTCTGAAGTGGCCTAGGAATAACTGAATTAAATGTTTTTTTTTATTAACTAGTCTCCTTGGACAACCAAGAAGCTACTATTGTTTATCAACCTCATCTTATCACAGTAGAAGAAATAAAGAAGCAGATTGAAGCTGTGGGCTTTTCAGCGTATGTCAAAAAACAGCCCAAGCAACTCAAATTGGGAGCTATTGATGTAGGGCGTCTGAAGAACACTCCAATCAAATCTCCAGAAGCATTACAGCAAAGGAGTCCATCTTATACCAATGATTTAACAGCCATTTTTATCATAGATGGCATGCATTGTAAATCATGTGTATCAAATATTGAAAGTGCTTTATCTACACTCCAGTATGTAAGCAGTATAGTGATTTCTTTAGAGGACAGATCTGCCATTGTGAAGTACAGTGCAAGTTCAGCCACTCCAGAAACATTGAAAAAAACAATAGAGGCTGTTTCTCCAGGTCAATATACAGTTAGTATTGCAAGCATAGTTGAGAATACCTCAGACTCTGTCTCCAGCTCATCTCTTCAAAAGATTCCTTTGAACATAGTCACCCAGCCTCTGACTCAAGAAACTGTGATAAATATTGATGGCATGACTTGTAATTCTTGTGTGCAGTCTATTGAGGGTGTCATATCAAAAAAGACAGGTGTAAAATCAATACAAGTCTCTCTTGAGAATAGCAGTGGGACTATTGAGTATGATCCTTTACTGACATCTCCAGAAACCTTGAAAGAAGCAATAGAAGACATGGGATTTGATGCTGCCTTATCAGGTAATCATCACCTTTCCTTTAATTCCTCTAATGTTCTTTTTTCCCCATTTTTCTCCTTCATTTTACTTTTAGCAATGAGGAATGAGTCATAGGCACTGAAACTCACTTTTTACAAATAAGTTCTATGAAAGTAGTGATGCATACAAAGATGCTTAAGAATGTTTGCATGATTAGAGTATTTTAAAATTACAGACAGTAAAATCAATCATGGTGCAACCATATGATGAAATGCTATGAAGTCACAAAACTTATAATATTAAAGCTGGGATCTAGCTCAGCACCTGCCTGGCAAGTGTGAAGTCATGAGTTTGATTCCCAGTATCCCCCCAAAAAAATACAGATATGCCACAAGAAAGTGTGTAAGACATTTGGTTAAATGAAAAAAAAAAAAAGAACCTGAAATGATATACACTATGATGAAAATTTTATATGCAATTGTGTATGATTTATACCTTAGATATATTATTTATGTATGAGAATGAGTTAAGATTCCTGGTGGGGCATGATCCAGAATTTTAGCAATGGTTATCTTTGGGCCATAGGCTAAAGGTGATTATTTTTGGTTCCATTGTGCTTTCCTACATGTTATGTCATTTTTTTTTACCATTAAGATTATGTGCGGATGTGTGTATGCAATGGGAGAACCAAATGTTATTATAAAAAGAAAATAAGGTAGAAATAAAAGGATTTTGACTGTGATTTTAAATTTATGCATTGAAATTAAACTGACTCCCCAGTTCCAAAGTATTTATATTTCCTGATTGCATTTACGTTTCAACTGAAACCAAAAATCCAGTGAAATTTGGTTATGTGAACTTGTTTTGAACTCAAATTGAACCTGGCCTTGAATTAAACGTAGAAATTACCTTTAGTTAGCTTTCTTGTTTTAACAACTAAAAAATATATATAACTAATTTTTGAACAGTGTCATTAATCTTTGTTTTCCTTATTAAAATGAAGGATATCAAGCAGTAATACTTTCTTTAAAATTTTTTTTATTTTAAAAAGCAAAACAAACAAGGAAAGAAATGATACAGAATTTTAAAAAATAGGGAAATTAACACTAGTTAATATATTGCATATTGTTATCTTAGAAGTAGTTGTTCAGGTTACAAGACTTAGGAATAAAAATGATCAAACAATGAAAGCACAAACTGTTCTTTTTCACGAACTAACAGATTAGTAGTATAGTTATCTATCTTGTATATATATACATATAAGCATGTATATGTATACCTATATACATATAATCTTTTCCCTTCTTCCTTCTCTCCTTTCCCCTATCCCAGTTGTTCTTTCCTTCAAATAATAATGCTTTTTAAGCTCACTAAAGCTGAATACAAAATTTTATTAAGTGTGTCATTCCTTGGCCTTTTGGCTAAGATCAAATGTAAAAATTTTATAAAGCAGATGCCTAGATTCTGATGTAACAAATATAAGTGAGAAAGGACTCAGAGACAAACTTAATTTTCATTTGGATCATAAGTGGCAGAAATTATATAATTACCACCTTTTAAAATTGATATATACAGATTGAGCATCCCTAATCTGAATGTCTAAAATCAGAGATGCTCTAAAATCTGGAATTTTTTGAGTACCAACATGATGCCAACAAAGTGGAAAATTCCACACTGGATCTCATTTAATGGGTTGCAGTTAAAACATAGATACATAAAAAATGTTGAATATTGTATAAAATTACTTCGGTATGTATGTGTAAGGTATATATGAAACATAAGTGAATTTCATGTTTAGGCTTTGGCCCTAAGGCCTAAGGGGCTAGGGATGTAGGTCAGTAGTAGAATGCTTGCTTGCCATATATGAAACCCTGGATTCAATTCCTGGCATTGAAAAAAAAAGTACACTTAGGTCCTGTCCCCAAGATATCAGATATTCCAAAATCTGAATAAAAACCCCAAAATCTGAAACAATTCTGGCCCCAAACATTAATAAGGAATATTTAACCTATAGTTCACATACCATAAAATTCACCTTTTCTTTTTTTTGAAACAAGGACTCTTTATATATTTCAGGTTGGCTTTGATCTCACTACGTAGTTCAGGCTGACCTTGAACTTGCAGAGGTCCTTCTGCCTTTAGCCTCTAAGTGGTGGGATTATAGGCATGCGCCTCAACACCTGGCAAAATTCACCCTTTTAAAGTACATTTTCATTATCCCCAAAAGAAACTCCACATTTCTCCATAAGAAACTCCATTAGCAGCCATGGAGTTCTTGCAGAACCTGGTAACTAACCACTATTCTACTTTTTGTCTCTATAAATTTAATTATTTTAGTTGCTTCATATAGGCGGACTCATACAATGTTTGTCCTTTTGTGTCTGGATTCTTTTATTTGGCAAAATGTTTTTAAGGGTCATTCATATTGTAGAATATATCAGAACTTCATTTCTTTTTGTTGCTGAATAATTCTGTGTTGTATGGAATATAACACATTTCTTCATCAGTTAATAGAAATTTTAGTTATTTCTACTCTTTGGCTGTTATAATACTGTTATGAATATTGTGTTCAATTTTTGCATGAATATATATTTATCTTCTATTTCTCCTGAGTATATACCTAGAAATGAAATTACTGGGTCGTATGGTAACTCTGTGTTTAACTTTTTGAGAAATAGTTAGACTGTTTTCCAAAGTAGCTGCACCATTTTATATACCTGCTTAGAACTCTCACTTAAACGTAGAAAGTCTCAAAGACCAAGATTCTTGTGCTTCAAAAAGGAGATACATAGTTGTTTATTAGAAAAGTCATACAGGACACCAAAATGTTAAATAGCATCTAGTACCAAAGTATGAACCAAGTATAGAAAATCTGTAATTGCTAAAGGTGATGGTGAAATGATGGTGAAGCCAGAAGAAAGTTTTAAATCTAATATATTTATAGGGAGTAAAGCTGTATCATGTGGCCATCAAAATATCTACAATTAGTTTAAGCAAAATTTAGTTTTATCTATCACCTCTTGCATTTTTTAAACCTTTTAAAATAAGTGTTTGAAGTTATATTAGATCAAATTTCACTAATTCATAATGTCAAATTACTTCTCAGAGTTCCTGTTAAGTTAAAATACTTTGACATATATATTACTTTGTCAGTGACGAACACTACAAAAATAAGTTTAGTTTTATATCAATATCACTAAAATGAGTTATTTGCACTGTAATATTCCTTTGCCTGTGTACATGGGAACCCAAATATAATCAATTTATGTCTGATATAGTATAAGATATTTTTCACATTTAAATATGGTATCTAAGCTGGGCATGGTGACATATTTCTATAATTCTGGTATCCTGGGGGGCTGAAATAGGATCTCAAGTTTGAACCCAGCCTGGGCAACTTAGTGACTTAACAAAACCCTGTCTCATAATAAAAAATAAAAAGGACTGGGAATGCAGCTCAGTGTGACGGCGTTGGGTTCAACTCCATCAGGTGAAAAAAAAATCTGGTATGTGTAATTACAGTAAGTGATGGTCCCATAAACTTTCATTATATACTTAAAAATGGAATTTTCACTATACATGGTGGTTCACACCTTAATCCCAGCACTTGAGAGGTTGAGGCAGGAAGATTGCCATGACTTTGAGGCCAACCTGATCTACGTGATGAGTTCAGGTCAACCTAAAGTACATAGCGAGACCCTGTAAAAAATGAAAATTTCCTATTTATTTGAGTCTGTTTTTTTATAATTTAAAGTATGATTCATAGACCAGCAGCATCAGTATCACTTTGTACCTTGCTAGAAATACACTCTCTAGTTGCTTTGCAGACCCTTGAACCAAAATGTACATTTTAATTTTAATAAGCATGTTAAAGTTTGAGAACAATGGTCTAAATTATTTGATATATTGATCTCTAAAATGAAATCTCTGATTAAATCCATATTGCCTTTCTGTATACAGACAACTCCAGAAGCTTATTTTAATGCAATGGTAATATAATATTAAATACTGTAATGTAAACTAACATTTTATGAGATGTTAGCAAATGTGAGCAGAGTGAAAACTGTGACAGTATTGACCCATGTTATTGGGATAAATGGTTGATATCAAATGACTGCATCTTGTGGTTCTGCTAGAGACCAATCAGGATTTAAGATTCCAGTGGAATTCTGGCTATAAGTTTTAATTTTCCTTTCTGAGTGTCAGTGTCAGTGCTGATCCAGTTCTCTTATGTGACCATTGTGACCTGTTCTTGAGTGGAGGGCTTGGCACCTTTTGCCTTCATGTTGCACCAAGTCCTGAGTGGGTCATAAATGTTAAAAGAAGTTATGAGAAAAATGAGAGATGCATTTTGTCATGATCATCAATATCGTCATTCTCTAAAAACAAAAAGATATGTAACATATGAAGTTAAGTCTTCACTAATTAAAGCAAACAAAATATTTGATTAAATTCCTCCCCTTGGTAGTTTTTTACTTTTAACTAATTTCAAACTTACAGAAAAGCTGAAAAAACAGTATAATGAATTTATCAATTTTACTTACGTTCCCCAGTTGTTAACATTTTACCATCTTTGTTTTTTCATTCTCTCTTGGAATATATATATATATATTTTCATTCATTCACACATGCACATAAACCTACAAATAATTTTGTGTGCTAATCATTTGAGAATAAATTGTAGGTATATGGTTGTAATTTTTTTCTTTTTGTGGTACTGGAGATTGAACTAAAGACTGAGCTGTATTTCCAGCCCTTTAAAATTTATTTATTTATATTGATTGATTGATTATACTGGGGATTGAACCCAGGACCTTTGCACTGAGCTCCATCCCCAGCCATTTTAAAATTTTGTATTTTGAGACACAGTCTCACTAATCACTGAGTTGCATAGGCTGGTCTTGAACTATCCTCATTCCTCTCTGGGACTAATTTCTAATTATTGCCTCAAGTGCAGGGAAGTCAACTTTAATCATACGTCATACTTTAATCATAAATAGTGTTGTATAGCCTATAAAAAAGCTAATTAAAAGAAACCAGGCACTTAATTTGTTGTGACCTTTTAATATCTTTACTGCCTCTGTGGAGGATGATTTATTCTTATGGTTGTCACACTGACAGGGGTGAAGACTACAACTTTATGGATCTTTGTTTAGAAGTTATGCTAAAGAAGCTGAAAGGGACTATTTCTGTTACTTAATAGTGTATTTCCAGAATGTGAAAGTTGCAGATGGTAGTCTAGGTATCTAAAATAATAAATTGCTCTGAAACAAGACATGAAGTAATTGGCAGTTCAAACTTTTGTTTTTAATAGTCTAAATTCATAAATCTTGAATTATGAATTTAATTATGAGAGAATGACAGAAGCTTCTGGCTAGATTAAAATAATGGTTCAGGTCTTTTGTGATGGTACATGCCTGTAATATCAGTACTCAGGAGGCTGAGGCAGGAGGTTTGCTGCGATTTCAAGGCCAACCTGGGCTACATAGTGAGTTCAAGCTCAACCTGAACTACAAAGCGAGATCCTGTCCCTAAAAGAAAAAAAAATAATGGTATTTAAAACCACATCTTTTATCTTTTGGTGAGTAAGCCTTCTTTTTGAGTTCTTTAAAATAACAGTGGTACTATTTAGTAAATTGCACCTTCTATGTTCTAAATAATGTTTTCACAATCTGAATTAATAGCTTTCCAAAGTGATTCACCTACAACCAGATACTGACTAATTTAGGAACTATAAGAGTCTACTCTTTTACAGTTGAAAGTGTCCTTTGCTAGTCTTAGACTGGCTGCATTGGTATCAACTGAGAGTTTCGTTGCACTGGCAAGTCTCAGGCCCCACACTCAATGTACAAAAGCAGAAAATGCATTTTAGCAGGATTGCTGTAGGTGATTCTATGTGTATAAAATTTAAGAGACATTGTTTACACTGAGTTGAAAAGTCTACATCAGTATTATTTAGGAAAATAACAGACCTTTGTTAAAGTTTCTTCCAAACATGCTTTTTTCAGCATCCCGAAAAATAGCTCTGCTATGCAGGGGATGCTTTGTGGGCTAGCAAAATAGACCTGAACCGATTTTTTTGTTCAATGGGGTGAAAGAACAAGTTAGATTGGTTAGTGAAATTTCCACGTTGTGTGTTTTTCTTTTATCTCTGTAGGAGAGGAGAAACTCTTTCGAATTTTCAGGTACAGAGATGTGTTAGAATACTTTTTCCTTTCTTGGGAAATGATTAATACTTGAATGGGTATACTGAAACAATAGCTGATTTTCTGAGCTGTAGGGGAGCTTCTGTGATGATAAAACTTCCACAGTTTATAAATATTTTGTCTAGAGATTCTCTGAATACTCCTTTGTCTAAAATGACAATTACTTGTGATTTATTGCTTGACTCTTCTTTAACTGTCTATAGAGACATTTAAAATTTTTAAAATAGATTTATTTGTACTAAAAATGGAAACCATACAGAATTTCCTGTATCATTCTCTTCCTGCCTAACCCCACTCCTCAGAAGTAGTCCCTGTTAATAGTCTGACACGTAGCCTCGTAGGTTTTATCATGCATGTTGTCATATGTACATACACCACAGACTTTTAAAATGACATTATTCTCTTTCATACATTGCTTTTTCTTTCACTTCATACAGTAGGCCTCCCTTGTCCACGCTTTTACTTTGTACGGTTTCAGTTGCCTGTGTCAACTGAGACTGAAAATGATGTATTTTGACAGAGAGAGAGACCACATTCACATAGTTTTTAGCACAGCATATTGCTATAATTGTTCTATTAGTTGTTAACCTTGTATTATGTCTAACTTAAAAATTAAATTTTATCATAGGTATGTATAAAAAATACAATATTATATAGAGTCCCATTCTATCCAGTTTCAGGCATTCACTGGAGTCTTGAAATGTAGTATGCAAATCATTAGCATGATTCTAAAATTTCATTTTAAGAACCATGCATTAACAAACTACTATCCAACTGGGATTGGGAGTAGAGATAATGACTGGAGGAACTTGATATCAGTACAGTTTTGACTATTCACTCAGCTCAGACTTTCCTGGAAACTGAGTGGGTAGTATTGAAATTGGAAGTCAGAGTTGGTAAAGTGTAAAGTGACATTTCTTAAGGGCTTGTAGAAACTTCCTGGTTTTAACAGAGGGTAGGGGAATGGAAGGGAGGGTATGGGAATGGGAAAAAGCAAATTATATCATGTACAGGTACAAATTCTCTAGGATGAATGTAATCATTGTGTATATCTAGTATGTACCAATGAAATCTGATTTTAAAAAAGAAACTTGCTGGTGTTAAAAATGTCGGTTTGCTATACCTGAGGGTGTAGATTGTTATATGTGACAAGGTTGTAGCTGGAGAGTAATAAGTACCACAAATGAAAAGCATCTTTCTTTTTCTACCAGATATAAATGAACCATTGAGAATGATAGCCCAGCCCTCATTGGAAATGCCGCTTTTGTCCTCAAGTAATGAGTTAAGTAAAAGGATGGCACCAGTTAATAACAAGGATGAGCAAAAGACTTCATCTAAGTGTTACATACAAGTCACTGGCATGACTTGTGCTTCTTGTGTAGCAAACATTGAACGAAATTTGAGACGAGAAGAAGGTAAGATGCTGGTTTTTGTGTGTTTATTTTGTTTTTGGGTTTTTTGGTACTGGGAATTGAACTGAGGACCTTGTGCTTGCCAGGCAAGTGCTTGTGCCTCTGAGCTATATCCCCAGCCCTAAGATGTTTTTTAAAACTTTTTAATTATTTTTATTTTATTTTAAAGAGAAAAAAAGACAAAATTTCAAAACAAAGTAATAAGAGGGTAACAATGGTTAATACACTGTGTATTGTTATCTTTAAATTAGTTACTCAGAGTTCAAGATACTGGCATTTGCTTGTTCAAAAAATTATTAGCACACACCTTCCTTTTCAATGAACTAAGAGAAATTAGTAGTATAACTATCATATATGTGTGTGTATGTGTATATATATAAATTCTTTTTTTTTAACTTTTCCCTTTCTTCTTTTCTCCATTCCCCCATTCCAGTTTCTCTTTCCTTTTGATGATTCTTCCCATTTTACAATATCTATTGTACATTTTGGATCTTATTTATTCTTTCACCTTCTCACACTATGGAGACAATATGATATTTACACATGTGCATCTGGTTTATTTCACTTACGAGTATGGTCTTGACTTGTATCCATTGACCTGTAAGTCCAGTTTATCCTCCTTTATGACTGAGTAGTACTCCATTGTATATAAAGACCACATCTTTTTATCCATTCCTTGGTTGATGGGCATTTCGGTTTGTTTACAAGGTATGGCTATTACAAACTGTGCTGCTATAAACATATATCACATATATCACTGTGCACATATATCACTGTGGTATGATGTTCTGAATTCTTCTAGGAAGATACTCAAAAGGGGAATAGCTGGGTCAAATGGGACCTCTAATTCTAGTTTTTTGAGAAATCTGCACACTGATTTCCACAGTGGTTGTACCAGTCTATACTCCCACCAACAGCAGAGAAGGGTTCCTTTTCCCCCACATCCTCTCCAGCATTTGTTATTGGTTAATTTCTTGATTATAGTCATTCTTTCCAGGGTGAGATGGAATCTCAGTGTTGTTTTAACGTGCATCTCTCAAATGAGCAGTGCTGTTGAACATTTTTTCATGTATTTATTTGCTATTTGTATTTCTTCATCTGAGAAGAGTGTTCATCTCAGATGCCCATTTTTGGATTGGATCTTTAAATTTCGGGGTCTAATTTTTTTCAATTCTTTGTATATTCTAGATATAAGTCTTTTGTCCGAGGGACATCTGGTAAACATTTTTTCCCACATTGTGGGTTGTCTCTTTACTCTGTTGGCTCTGTTGGTAGTTTCTCTTGCTGTGCAAAAGCTTTTTAATAAAATGAGATTCCAGGAGTTGATTCTTTGTGATACTTCTGTGAGATTGGGATTTTTTTCATAAACACTTTGCCTACACCAATGTCTTTAAGAGTTTTTCCTATTCTATTTTCCAGCAGATTTAATGTTTCTGTTTTAATATTTAGATCTTTGATCCATTTTGATTTTAGATTAGTGTAAAGTGAAAGACGTGTATAGTTTTAGTCTTTTGCAAGTGGAAAACCAGGTTTTCTAGTGCTATTTATTAAAGAGGTGATCTTTTTTTCCAGTGAATGTGTTTGGCATCTTTGTCAAAGGTAAGGTAGCTTAGTATGTCTGGAGTTGTTTCTGCACCTTCTAATCTGTTCCACTGATCTTCTCATCTGTTTTTTTGTTTTTGTTTTTGTTTTTGCCAGTACCACACTATTTTTTTTATCACAGTAGCTTTATTGTATAATTTCAAGTCAGGGATTGTGATGCCTCCTGCCTTGCCTTTATTGTCCAGGATTGCCTTTGCTTTTCTAGGTCTCTTCTGGTTTCAGATGAATTTTAGGATTGTTTTCTCTAATTCTGTGAGATAGTCTATTGGAATTTTGATCAGAATTGCATTAAATCTGTATGACAGTTTTGGAAGTATGGCCATATTCACTATATTGGTTCTTCCTACCCAACAGTGAGGTACGTCTTTCCATTTTCTGATACTCTCTTTAATCTCCTTTGTCAGAGTACTGTGTTTCAATATAAAGGTCTTTCATCCTTCTTTAGATTGGTTCCTGGCATTTCATTTTTTTTGGATGCTATTGTAAAAGGTGTTGTTTCACTAATTTCTCTCTCAGTGAGTCAGTTTTTCTTGCACAGAAAAGCTATTGATTTTTGAATGTTGACTTTGTATCCCGCAACATTACTGAATTTGCTTCTTAAATCTAGCAGTTTTTTAGTGAGTTTTTGAGGTCTTCTATGTAGAGTGTCATGTCACCTGCAGATAACAATAGTTTAACTTCTTTCTTTCCTATTGATATTCCTTTTATTTCTTCCTTTTGTCTACATCCTGTGGCTAAAGTTTCCAGGACTATGTTGAATAAGAATGGAGACTGTGCACACCCTTGTCTTGTTCCTGATTTTAGAGAAAAATCTTTCAGTTTTTGTCTATTTAGTATGATGTTGGCTATTGTTTTGTCATAGATGGTTTTTATCTGATTGAGGTAAAGACCATGTATTCTGATTTTCTGTAGGATTTTTATCATGAATGGATGCTGGATTTCATCAAAAGCTTTTTCTCTGTCTGTTGAGATGATCATATGATTTTTGTCCTTGGCTCTATAAATATGTTGTATTACATTTATTGATTTGTGTTATGTTGAACTATCCCTGCATCCCTTGGATGAATCCTACTTGGTCTTGGGATATAATCTTCTTGATGATTTGCTGCATTCTGTTTGCCAGTATCTTACTAAAGTTGCTTCTATGTTCATTAGGGAGATTGGCCTGTAATTCTCTTTCTTAGTTGAATCCTTCTCCAGTTGGTATCAGGGTCATGCTTGCTTCCAGGAATGAGTTTGGGAGTATTGCTTCCCTTTTGATTTCATTAATGAGTTTGAGAAGTAGTGATGGTAAGTCTTCTCTAAATTTCTTGTTGAATACAGCAATGAATCTGTCAGAGCCTGGGCTTTTCTTTGTTGGTAGATTTTTAATTACATCTTTGATTTCATTGATACTAGTTTATTTAGGATTTCTATATCTTCTTGATTCAACTTTGGTAATTTATATGTATCTAGGAATCTGTCCATTTCTTCTGTATTTTCCATCTTAATCAGAATACAGGTTTTCAAAGTAGGTATAGATTATCTTCTGGATTTCTGCAAAGTCCTTTGTAAATTTACCCTTTTCATTCCTAATTGTGTGGATTTGAGTCTTTCCATTTTTTTTCTAAGGTTTGGCTAAGGGTTTCTCAATTTTACTTAATGTTTCAAAGAGCCAACTCTTTGGTTCATTGATTCTTGGAATTGTTTTTCAGTCTCTAGTGCATTAACTTGTGTTCTGATCTTTATAATTTCCTCCCTTGTATGGGCTTTTGACTTAGTCTGCTCTTCTTTTTCTAGAAGTTTGAGGTGCATCGTTATATGTGCTTGCTCTGTTTTCTTGATGTGAGTATGTACTGCTATACATTTCCCTCTTAGGAATACTTTCGTTGTGCCCCACAAGTTCCAGTATGTTCTTTGTTGTTATCATTCAATTGTAAAAAACTGTCTAGTTTCTTCTTTAATCTCATCTGTCACCCATAGATTGTTTAGGAAGGTGTTATTTAACTTCCATGTGTTTATGAAGTTCTTGTGGTTTCTTTTGCCATTGATTTCCCATTTCATTGTACTGTGGTCTGGTAATATGCATGGGAGAATTTCATTTCCTTTGCATTTACTTAAGGATGTTCTATGAGCTAGTTTGTGGTCTGTTTTGGAGAACGTCCTGTGTGTGGCTGAGAAGAATGTATATTCTAATGTTGTGGGGTGGAACACTCTGTAGACATCTGCTAAGCCCTTTTTTTTACAGGTTTTGTTCAGTTCTGATATTTCATTGTTGATTTTTTTTTGTGTAGTTGATCTGTCTTTTTGTGACAGTGGGGTATTGAGATCCCCCAATACAAATGTATTAGTGCTCATTTGATTTTTCATGCCCATTAATATTTATTTTATATACTCCGGGAGTGCGCCCTCACTAGCTGCGCACAGGATCCAGCCCTACCCAGTCCCGTGACTCAGCACAACCCACCAGGGGAATGCCCGACCAGCCTCGCAGGACACAGAGGTACTGAGCCCAGCCCAGTCCAGGACCCCAGAGCTGCTCATCAGGGACTGGCCAGCATAGCTGCAGGGCCTTGGAGAGTTTGGGCTCTGCCCATCAGAGCACAGGATGCGTGTGAGCTCCATTGTTCAGTGGAGTGGCCGGTGCGGTGGGTCCTAGAGGTTGTGGGCCTGCCCAGCCAGGAGCAAGGCCTGGGACTTGCCCAGGCTTGCCTGGCACTCCAGAGGCTCTGAACTCCTTGCAACCAGACAGGGTACAGGTGGCACCACACCCCGGGGTATGCTCCACTTCGCTGCCTGGGTCCGGGAGGCCTCAGCCCCCATCCATTAAGGTGGAGGCTTCAGCAGCACACTCCAGGAGTGCGCCCGCACTAGCTGCACAGAGGATCCAGCTCTACTTGGTCCCGTGACTCAGTGCAACCCATGAGGGGAATGCCTGGTCAGCCTCACGGGACATAGAGCCACACAGGTCCCAGAAGAAAATGACAAAACAAAAGACCAAGAGGCAGTCTCAATCCCCCAGTCCAATGAAAACAAACCCAAGAGACACTGAAATGGAAGACAGTGGGAGTCACATAACTGAACTTCCTGAAATGATAGAAAATGCAGTAAAGAAACAGCTTGATGAAGCTATAGAGAAATTCAAATCAGAAATAATCTCTTGGCTAAGAAATGAAATGAAAATCATTATTAAAGAAATGTGTGTGTCTAAAGAAGAGCAAGATAAAAAAATAGAAGAACTTAAGAAAATGATGGAAACTTTGAATGAACAATATAAGACACAAACAGAATGCATGAAACAGATTCAAAGGGAAATTCAGGAAATGAAAAATTCTATGGAAACTTTGAAAAACTGCTGAATGAAGCTGAAGATAGAATCTCAGATCTTGAAGACAGCATGGGAGCTTATGACCACAAAGGAAAAGATCTCTTACAAATAGTAAGGAACCAAGAAACAACAGTTCAACAGCTGCAAGACGATGCCAAGAGAAGTAACATAAGATTAATAGGCATAAATGAAAAAGCAGGGGTCAATACTAATGACCTGCGAAGACTATTCACAGAAATAATAGCAGAAAACTTTCCAAACATGGGAAGAGAATCTGATATACAGATAAGTGAGGCAGACAGAACCCAAATTAACAATAACCAAGATAAATCTTCACCCAGACATATAATAATAAGGGTGTCAGAAATACAGCACAAGAGCAAAATACTAAAAGCTGTCAGAGAAAAGAAACAGATCACCTATGAAGGAAAGCCTATCAGAATCGTGGCAGACTTCTCAACGCAAACCTTTAAGTTAAGAAGAGCTTGGAGTGAAGTATTTCAAATCCTGAAAGAAAACAACTTTCAGCCCAGATTGATGTACCCCGCAAAACTATCCTTAAAAATTGATGGAGAAATAAGATACTTTCATGACAAAGAACAACTGAAGAAATTTATGGCCAGCAAACCAACACTACAAAGAGTACTGAAAGACACTCTAGAAAGAGACAAAGATAGCTACAGTCTTAAGAACAAGAAAAGGAAACCACTAAGCAGGGCAAATAATTAAACAGAAAATGTAGAAAACCAACAACAGAAAGATATGACAGGGATGAGTCAGTACATACCAGTTATATCAATCAATGAAAATGGTCTCAACTCACCAATAAAAAGAAACAGACTAGCAGAGTGGGTTAAGAAACAAAACCCGACAATATGCTGTGTACAAGAAACACATTTCACTCAAAAGGAAGTTCACAGACTAAAACTCAAAGGCTGGAAAACAATACTCTATGCAACAGGAACCCAGAAAAAAGCAGGGGTAGCTATTATGTTTTCAGGCAATAGAACTTCAAACCAAAAATGATCAAAAGAGATAAAGAAGGTCACTACATACTTGTTAGGGGAAAACTTTAAGAGGAAAAGATTACAATCATAAATATATATGCACCGAATATGGGAGCACCCAACTATGTAAGACAATTCTTAATAGACATGAAAAACCAAATAAACAATAATACAGTTATAACAGGGGACCTTAACACCCTACTGTCACAGAGAGACAGATCAACTAAACAAAAAATCAGCAAAGAAATAACTGAATCTGCTTGGGAACAAATGGACCTAGTAAATGTGTGCCGAGTATTCCACCCATCACCATCAGAATACACATTCTTCTCAGCTGCACATGGGTCATTCTCTAAAATAGATCATATACTGGTCCACCAAACATGCTTAAGTAAATGCAAATGAACTGAAATAATTCCATGTATATTATCTGACCATAGCACAGTAAAATTGGAAATGAATGACAAAAAAACCTACAATAACCTCATAAACACATGGAAATTAAATAATACTCTCCTAAATAACCAATGGGTCACAGAAGAACTTAAAGAGGAAATTAAACAGTATCTACACTTGAATAAAAATGCAAATACAAATTGCCAGAACCTGTGGGGCACAATGAAAGCAGTCCTCAGAGGGAAATTTATAGCACTAAGCTCTCACATCAGAAAAATGGAAAGAACACACATAACCTAATGATGCACTTTAAGCTTCTAGAAAAAGAAGAGCAAGTCAAGTCCAAAGCCCAAAGAAAGGAGGAAATTTTTAAGATGAGAGCAGAAATTAATGCAATTGAAACTGAAAAAATAATACAAAGAATTAACAAATCGAAGAGTTGGTTCTTTGAAAGAGTAAATAAAATTGATAAACCCCTAGCCACCCTTATCAAAAAGAGGAAAGAAAAAACTCAGGTTCATGCAATAAGAAATGAAAAGGGTAAAATCACTACAGACCCTGTGGAAATACAGAAGATCATCAACACCTGCTTTGAAAACCTTTACTCACATAGATTCTACAACACAGAAGAAATGGACAGATTCCTAGAAACCTATGAATTACCAAAGCTGAATCAAGAAGATGTAAAGCTGCTGAATAACCGAATTTCAGCTAATGAAATTGAAAATGTAATTAGGACCCTACCAACGAATAAAAGCCTGGGCCCTGATGGATTCACTGCTGAATTCTACAAGAAATTTAGGGAAGACTTAATGCCAACACTCCTCAAACTTTTCAAAGAAATTGGAAGAGAAGTAAGTCTCCCTAACTCATTCCTGGAAACAAGCATTACCGTAATACCAAAACCAGAGAAAGACCCAACCAAAAAAGAAAATTACAAGCCAGTCTCCCTAATGAACATAGATGCAAAAATCCCCAATAAAATACTGGCAAATAGAATACAGCAAGTTATCAGAAAGATTATACAACATGATCAAGTGGGATTCATCCCAGCAATGCAGGAATGGTTCAACATATGGAAATTAATAAATGTAATTTCACTATATCAACAGGGCCAAGGACAAGAACCACATGATCATCTCAATAGATGCAGAAAAAGCTTTTGACAAAATCTAACACCCATTCATGATAAAAATCCTACAGAAAATCGGAATAGATGGTCTCTACCTCAACCTGATAAAAGCCATATATCATAAAACAAAAGCCAACATCTTACTAAACGGACAAAAAAATGAAAACTTTTAACCTAAAATCAGGAACAAGACAAGGATGTCCATTATTACCACTCCTATTCAATATAGTTCTGGAAATACTAGCCAGAGCAATTAGACAAGAGAAAGAAAGGGAATAAGGATTGCAAAGGAAGAAATAAAATTATCATTATTTGCAGATGATATGATACTCTACATAGAAGACCCCCAAAAATCTATTAGAAGACTTCTAGAAGTAATAACCAAATTCAGTAATGTTGCTGGATACAAGGTGAACACTCAAAAATCAATAGCATTCCTGTACACAAACCACAAAGTCACTGAGAGAGAAATAAGGGAAATCACACCCTTCACTATAACATCCAAAAAAATGAAATACTTAGGAATCAATCTAACAAAGGACGTAAAAGATCTATACAGTGAAAATTACATTACTCTGAAGAAGGAAATCGAAGAAGGTTTCAGAAAATGGAAAGATGTTTCCTGTTCATGGATAGGAAGAACAAACATCGTGAAAATGGCCATTCTCCCAAAATTATTATATAGATTTAATGCAATCCCAATCAAAATACCACTTGACTACTTCACCGAACTAGAGTAAACATTCCTGAAATTCATCTGGAACCAGAAAAGACTGAGAATAGCAAAGGCAATTCTGGACAACAAAGATAAGGCAGGAGGCATCACAATCCCTGACTTGAAACTATACTACAAAGCTACTGTTATAAAATCAGCATGGTATTGGAATCAAAATAGACCTGAAGATCAATGGAATAGATTAGAAGATACAGCCACAACTACAAACACACTCAGCCACCTCATCTTTGACAAAGGGTCCAAACATGTACATTGGAAGAAAGATAGCCTCTTTAACAAATGGTGCTGGAAAAACTGGCTCTCTATATGCCATAAACTAAAACTAGATCCATGTCTATCACCATGCACTAAAATAAAGTCAAAATGGATCAAAGATCTGAATATTAAAACAGAGACACTAAACTTACTAGAAGACAGAGTAGGTAAAAATCTTGATGACATAGGAGTAGGCAGAGAGTTCATGAACAAAAATCAAATTGCATGGGAAGCACTTCCCAGAATCAACAACTGGGATCTCATCTTACTAAAAAGGTTTTGCATGTCAAAGGAAATCTCCAACAGAGTAAAAAGAAAACCTACAAACTGGGAAAATATCTTAGCCAATTGTCCATCAGATAAAGGACTTCTATCTAAACCATATAAAGAATTAAAAGAAATCAGGCCCCTAAAATTCAAGAACCCAATCCAAAAATGGGCGTCTGAGATGAATACACACTTCTCAGAGAAAGAAATACAAATGGCAAATAAATCTATGAAAAAATGTTCAACATCAATGGTCATTCGGGAAATGCAAATTAAAACAACACTGAGATTCCATCTCACTCCAGAAAGAATGGCCAAGATTAAAAAATCAACCAACAAGAAATGCTGGAGGGACTGTGGGGTAAAAGAACCTCTTTTCCACTGTTGGTGGGAGTGTAGACTGGTGCAACCACTGTGGATGTCAATGTGGAGATTCCTCAAGACGCTAGGATTACAGACCCCATTCAACCCAACTATCCCACTTCTGGGCATTTTCCCAGAATTGAAAACATCATACCACAGTGATATCTGTGCACCCATGTTTATAGCAACCCGATTTATAATAGCCAGATTTTGGAAACAACCCAAGTGCCCATCAATCAAAGACTGGATAAAAAAGATGTGGTATTTTTATACAATGGTGAAAGATTGCATTGAGGGTTTGATAAGTAAATGGACACGACTTCAGACCATACTCATAAGTGAGATAAGTCAAACCCATATGTGTGAATACTGTATTGTCTCCCTAGTGTAAGAAATGGAAAAAGTATATATGATCCAAAATCTATAATAAATACTATGTAAAGGTAAAAAACTGCTCGAAGAGCAAAAGTAATTGGGAAGGGAAAAGGGTGAAAGAGGGAAGGGAAAAGGATAAGTTATAAATCTGCATATATGTATATGTAAGATGACTAAAACAAACATACTGCTGAATGTATTAGTTATAGAGAAAGAACAGTTAATACTCATATGATTAGATCAATTTTACATGTCTATATCTGTTAGTGTAAACAACCATTTTGAAGATAACGAAACGCAACATTGCACCTATTGCCAAGTTTCTGTCATCCTGTTTTGTAAACCTGTAATGTTACTGTTGTGCATTTACTCTAGTCATTTGTCTCTTTTGCTTTTTGTCTTTCTCATATGTGTGTTTTTTTTTCTCTTAAAAATATTTTATATAGTTGGGTACACTGGTATTTGTTTTTGCATATATATTTATGATTGCTATCTCTTCCTCTTGGATTAATCCCTTTACAAGGATATAGTGATCTTCTTTATCTCTCTTAGTCAGTCTTGACTTGAGATTCACTTTGTCCGCAAATGGAATAGCTACCCCTTCTCTTTTCTGAGTTCCTGTTACACGTAGTATTATTTTCCATTCTTTGACTTTCAGTCTGTGAATTTCTTTTTTAATTAAACGTGTTTGATCTCACTTCTTGATCCATTCTGCCAGTTTGTGTGTTTTAATTGGTTAATTGAGACCATTAATATTGATGGTTAAAACTGATATGTATTGACTTATCATTTTCATGTTATTTTCCTGTTGTTGGTGCTCCCTGTTTTTTTTTTTTACCCTCCCTCTGTTTAATTGTTTGACTTGCCTAGTAGATTCCTTCTGTTGAGGTTCTGTTGAGGAGTTGTAGTCCTTGTTATCTCTTTCTAGAATGTCCTTCAAAACATTCTGAAGTGTTACTTTGGGGGTTGTAAATTTCCTCTGATATTCTTTATCATGGAAGTATCTTATTTCTGCATCAGTTTTAATAGATAATTTTATGAGGTACATCAATCTGGGTTAGAAATTTTTTCCTTTGGAGCTTAAAATACTTCACTCCAAGCTTTCCTTCACTTGAGGGTTTGTGTTGAGAAGTCAGCTGTGATTCTGATGGACTTTCCTTTGTAGGTGTTTTGTTTCTTCTCCCTAACAACTTCTAAAGGTCTATTCTTGTGTTGAATTTCTGGAATCTTGACTATGATATGCCTGGCTGTAAAATTTTTTTGGGGGGGATCAATTGGAGTTCTGTATACCTCACTTATCTGTATGTCAAATTCTTTTTCTCTACCAGGAAAGTTTTCTGCCATGACATCTGTGAACAGGTTTTAACACCATTTGTGGTATCTGCTTTTTCATTGACCCCAATCAGTCTAAGTCATTCTTCTTTGCCTCTTCTAGCAACTTCTGGATTGATTTCTCATGGTCCCTTGCTATTTTTGAGAAATCTTTGTTTTCATGATTGATAACTGCAAGCTTGTCTTCTGTGTCCAAAATTTTGTCCTCACATTGGCTTAGTGTGCTGTGAATAGTTTCAATGGAGTTGTTATTGTTTTCCTAAGCTCCTCTGTTTTTTAAAAATCTGTGTCTGCTCTAATGTCTTTCATTTTGATTGCCATTTCTTTTTTTTTCCTAGAGACTATTTTTGTATAGCCTCATCCATTTTTTTTTTTTACTTTTTCTGCCATCACTTCAGAAAGTTTCAGTAGGTCACTTCCAATTTATTCTGTGTCATTGTTCTCTGGACTTGTCCTGGGTGGGCTGGACATGTTGGGTGGCATTTTGCTTCTGTGTTTTATCATTTTCTATTTTTAATTTTTTGTTGTTTTTTTGTGTTTCTGCTTGTAAATTTCTTATTGTAGATAGTTTTGTCACTAGTACCCAGGCTTCCATAGGAAATATGTATTCCTCAGGGATATCTTGTGTGTATAGGTGATCTTAGGCTTTGTATCTAACCCAAGAATCTACCTTCCTATTTTATTAAGAATGGGAATTTGCTGTTTGTCTCAGCACCCCTTCCTTTGGTATTGGACTATGGTGATGGTTATGATCCCGGACAATCACAGGGTTATGATACAAGGGAGAAAAGCTGATTATAATAGGTATAACATCCTGGCTAAAGTAGTGTAGTTAGCAAGAACAATAGCATCAAGTACAGCCTAGCTACTGACAAACTGTGGTAGCTTTTGACCTGATGTCTTTAGCCATCAGAGCAAGTTCTACAGTTATATGACAAAATCCAACATATACCAGGAGCTTGTGTGCAGTGATTTTCCCTTTAGGAGAGTGATATTGCCCTGTGGTGAGATGGTTTTTAGAGGAATCGGGGACAAGATAGAGGGATGAATGAGCACAGATATAGTAGTAGCAGGCTGGAAGGCAAAGAATGACCACCCAGGTTTGGGAAGCTGGAGGACACAGGAGAGAATGAATGTCATAGAAAACAAAAGAATATTGAAGTGAACTAGAAAGAGAAGAGACGATGAAAATATCATTAAATCAAGGGTGATAGTTCAGGAAAAAGAAAGAAGATGGATAGAAGAAAACAAAAAGAAAAATAAGAAATCTAAATAGTGAAAAGAGAAAAAGTAAAGTTTAAAAAAAGAAATCCAACTGGACAGAAAAAGGAATACCCATCAAACAAAGAAAGAAAAGGAAAAAATAATCAATTCATATAGTGTTCCTAGCTCTGTGGTAGTGTCCAAGTCAGATCTGTGAAATGTTCTGTGTAATCCTACCAAGTTTATAGTAGGATTTGTTCTGGGTGAGTGGCTGATCTGTGTCTCTGGATGTAGGGACTGGAACTAGTCTTAAGTGGACAATGTTCTGGATGTTCACTTCTCCTTACTGTGATTGTCTCTAGGGTGCTCTCCCAGATGCTGTGGCACCCTCAGGTAGGGAAAGTCCAGGGTTGCTTTCAGACCTATGTACAGTTGACTCCCTCAAGACCTTGCATCAATTTCTCTGTTTCCTGCCACTGACTCCTCTTACACATTAGTCTTTGGGATAGAGATGTGCACTTGTCCCTCTTCAGGCCAAGGCTGCTTGCCTGTTTGTATCACAGGTCCATAGTAGTTCTGCTGGTCTCAGACCAAGGGGACACTTCCAGTCCTTTGTATTCAGGGCTGAGACTGACTTTTGGTGGCCATTGGAGTGGAGTCTAGGTGATCCCACTTTCTACCTCTCTAAAAGTCCCCCTCGTCTGCTTCCCACTTGCTCGCAGTGTACTGTGGCTGGGTGACTCTTCCCTTGTTCCACTGTGAAAAGTTGGCAGTGAAGCAACCCAGGACTATTCTGTTGCTGGAGTTCGCCCCAAGCCCTTTGAAATAAAATGGTGGTCCCACCCACCGACTTTGTTTCATGTGTCTGTGTGCTGGAGCACAGCAATTGTTCACAACCACTGGCTCATATTTTCACTGCTGCTTTGAACTTTTCCTCACCACTAGTCCCTGCCTGCCGGCATGTACCACACTGAACCACCAGTGTCAAAGCTATTAAAACTGACAACTAGCATCCCCAAGTTTCAGTATTGTCATACCTAAAACAAACCTCAGACCAAAACAAAGTTTGTTTAGAACTACATCATTGTTGTCTGTCAGTTTCAGCTCTGATCTTTGCTCATGATTACTTAATATTGAATACAAATTTTAATTTTAGGTTACAAAATCTTAAAAAACCTGTAACGTACTTTATATTCAGTCATACTCAGATGATTTATTTTATAAATTTATACTTCACAATACAGCACAGTAGATTAGCTAACTATATATATATATATATATATATATATATATATATGTGTGTGTGTGATTATATTTGAGATCACAGTGTTACATTTTGTACTTTGGTTGCCTTAATTCTGGGTGTTTTAATGATATATGCTGATATTCATAAGGGCTACATAAGGAAGTCAGAATGTAAGTTTATCCAACTACTGAGGAAATAACTCCAATTGTATGTAGTAATCATATGATTTTACATATTAATACCAGAATATTACTTTAACAAAATGTATGGTATACAGAAGAATCTTCAGGTTAAAATTATCTTGTCTGCATTTTGTTATTTCTGAATCACTTCATTTCAGCCTCCATTATTTCTAACTGGAAAGCAGTGAAGCTTATATTATTCTTTGATTAATAAAAAAAAGTGAAATGAAACTTGCAAAATTCCTGTTTGAGAACTATTTTCAAGTGATTTAGAAGTTCCTTTTTCATGAGACAAGCAATGACTGTGCCAGTTAAACTGTTTTTTAAAAAAAGTTTGGTAAGCTGATTTTCCCAATTCCAGTGTCCTTTTACCACCTCACAGCCATGTTTTGGACACCATCAACCTGATTTGGGTAACTGCATTCACTTTAAAAATAAAACTAAGTAGCATTCATCTTTCCTCAACTAAGTATGTGTTGTATTTCTAAAAATAAATACAACTACTGAGAATGAACATCAGTGGTAGAACACATGCTTGACCTGTGTGAGGCCTTGGGATCAATGTTTGGCACCAAAAATAATAAGAAAACAACACAGACACACAGACACACACAGACACACACACAAAGAATAGATGCTCGATGCTCTGGCACATGCCTATAATCGCAGCACTCTGGAGACTGAGGCAGGAATATCCCAGCAAGTTCAAGGCCAGTCTAGGCTGCATAGTGAGTTCAAGGCCGGCCTGAACTACATAGTGAGACTGTCTCAAAAAATTAAAAAAGCATGGAAGCTAAGCATGGTGGTACATACCATTATCCTAGTTACTTGGGAGGCTGAGGCAGGAGTATCACAAATTTGATACCATCCTGGGCAGTTCAGGGAAACTCCATCTCAAAATAAAGTACAAAAAAGGGTTGGGGATATAACTCAGTGATAGAGCCCTTGCTTAGCATATGTAAGGCCTGGATTCAATCCCCTATAATGCAAAAAAAAAAAAATAGGAATAGTTCTAACTACACTTTGAATGATTACATTTACATAAATGATTCAACTGATATTATTGAAATTTAAAGAAATGACATTTCTTTTCCATTTCTACTTGGCTATGAATTATATTAAACTGAAAGAAAACTTTCCTCTGTCTCCCTCTGCCACCCGCTTCTCTCATTAGTGGAAATTGAACCCATTGTCTGTCACTGAGCTATCTCCTCACCCCTTTTTATTTTTATTTTGGGACAGAGCCTTGCTATGTTGCCCAGGCTAGACTTGATCTTTTGAGTTTCCTGTCATAGCTTCCTTAGTAGCTGGAATTAAAGATATATGCCACCATGCCTGGTATCTATACTTTTCTCTTATTACTAATACTTCCCTGTGAACTGATTATCTGAGTCATTTCGGTAAACAGAAAGCCAAAATGTAAGTAATTTATATAGATAGATTATATTAGTACTTTTTTTTTTCCTTTTTTTTTTTTATTTAAGAGAAAATAGATACAGAAGCTAGAAATAAAAGTCAAAAAAGACAGACAAACAACAACAACAGATCTGATATGATAACATTGTAGGTTTACACACTGAGGTGGTTGAAGTTTGGCAGTAGTTACAATATTGCATATCATTACCTTCCTAGGGGTTGGGGATATTGACAGATATAGACA
>RJWM01021327.1:0-35462 GCA_004363535.1 Dasyprocta punctata | reverse complement strand
GCTTCCCCGGTCAGCAGCTGGGCTGCGAGCACACCCTCTGGGGAGGGGCCTGGGGGTGCCCCTCTGCAGGAAGGGCTGGCTGTGTGCATCCCCCCACCGCCTTTAACCTCTTCTTTTGTTTCCCCAAATCACAAAGGCAATGCAAAGTGTTTTTTTAAAAACTCAGAATCCAGTATTCTCCATATCCCAGATTTCCCTTTCCAGGGTCTTGATTTCTGCAGTCAGCCACACTCCAAAGACTTTGGTACCCCGAGAAGTGAGAAGGGAAGGAGGGAAGGGAAGGAGGAAGGAGGGCAGCCCCCATCACAGACCTTTTACTGCAGTGTACTGTGATGCCCATTCTATTTTCATTACTTGTTACTGCAGTGAATGACTTACTGAGCCTAATTAAACTTGATCCTGTGCATGGGGAGAACAGAGCATACAGGGCTCAGTGCCGTCTGCAGGGCAGGCACCCCGGGGTGGGGCTGGGCTCGCGTTGTAAAGGAGAGCAGCAAGAAGAAAGGAAGCCTCCCTCGACATTTCCACCTCTACACACTCAGTGTGGCCACGAACTCCCGACTACACTCCCATCCATGGACAAACTGTGATATTCTCTCTCTCTCTCTCTCGTTTTTGAGACAAGATCTCACTATGTAGCCCATGCCAACCTCAGACTCACAGCGATCCTCCTGCCTCAGTCTCCCGACTGCCGACTGCCGGGGTTACAAGTGTGCACTATCACGCAGGGCTCGGATTTCCAGCCTGGTCACAAGCTCTCCGAGGGAGCTGAGCCCTGCCCCTCACATCACCCACAGTAGCTTACGGCACACGGTTTGCTGGCTGGGTGCTACTCCCACACAAGGACGGCCCGCAGCGGGTTCAGTGTACTTCCCGGGATGCTCAGACTTATCAGGGGAGCGGAAGTGAATCCCAGTGTGGCCAGGCCGAAGAGAAGTCCAGAGGTGAGACTGCGCTCTCCTCGAGGTTTCCAGTGGAGAGTCGCCCTTACCTATCATCAAAATCGCTTTAGGAAAATTAGTTCCTTTCCCACTGGGTGGAGTACCACGGCTCTCTACCCCCACCACGCTCCATGTCGGGGAACCGTGGTAGCCTCCTTTGTAATTCTAAATTTTCAATTGTTGCTGAAGTTAAACATCGTTCATTTATTGGCCAACTGAATTTCTTTTGTGAGTTCTGCTTTCCCTCGTATTTTCTGCTGTCTGATTATCTTTTTCAAAAATCTTTTCAAGACCCTTTGTCTTGCAAAAATGTTGACCCACTAAAAAACAGGTTGTAAACACTTTCTTCGTTTAAAAACTTTTGTCACCATTCTTTTGTGTGTGTGCAGACAAGTTTAAAATTCTAACTGAGTTGAAGTTGCTGTTTCCCTGATGGCCATGCGTGTCCATCTTAGCGTGACTGGCTTGAGGAAGGAGAAGTGCCCACAGAAGCGGGAAATGTCACCTCAGTGCTCGGGCTGTGCCTCGGGGGGCCTCGTATGTCACCACGGCTCTGTCGCAGTGTGGCCACACTCTTACCGCCTGTCCCTGCTGGACAGAGCCGTGGGGCCTCACAGGGACACGATTAGCGCAGCCCTCAGAGGTTCCCGCGAGCCTCTTTTAGTCCTTTGTGCGCAGGCAAAAGCTGAGCAGGTGGCTTTGGGGACCCAAGGTGAGAAGCACGCAGGACAGCAAAGGGACCCCTGTACCATGAGTCCAAAGGTGCCACGGCCACTCCCTCACAGGCAGGAGAGCCCCAGGATGGACCCCGTCCCTGCCCCCGCTCCCGGTGGGCGGGCAGACGGCGTAGACCTTGCGCACGCAGCCTCTGGTCCAGCACAGAGGCAGAAGCGGTCAGTGGGAAGAGCGGTGTCCCCGAGTGGGAGCCGCCCAGCAGGGCCGGAGCAGGCCAGGAGACTGGGGTGAGGCGGCTTCCCGGCAAGCAGGCGGCGCTGCTTCCAGAGAGAGGTGGCCAGACCCGTGCCTTCCATCCGCACCCAGAGTCCACCCCATCTTCCCCGTCCTCCCCTGCCGGCTCGCCTCCTCCGTGGGGGAGGGGCAGAGGCCTGGGCAGCGGGCAGCTCTCCCTCGCACTCAGCGACTCGCTCCTCGGCGAGGTTCTTCGGGAGCGGCTCTGAGGTCTGGTGAGCTCCGTGTCCGGATTCTCCAAATCCACGCAACCCAGGGGCCCAAAGCCATCTCAGTGGTGGCGTCCGATAAGCAACAGGACTGTACCGTGACGGGAGAAGCACCGGCCTCTCTCCTGCCCTCCTGGGAGGCCACGTCCCAAGGACACAAGCCCACAGACCAGGGAAGGAAAGGTGAAAAGAGGAAAGAACGCCCTTGCCGCCGGCCCTGAGAGATGCAGGGCTGGGCTCCCGGTGGCCCTCGCTTCCAGGGACAACGTCAGGCACAGAAACAGCGGGCAGCTCTGGGCCTGGAGGTGGCACCAGCCTGTGAGGGTCTCCGAGCCCGGGGCCACCTGAAGCCCCCTGGTCGGGGCAGGCCTGGCTGTGCAGAGCCCACCGCCTGCCGGGTGTGCTGTGGCGTGGCACACCACCCCGAGGGTCTTCCCCGTCATGGAGGAGGGCAGGGCAGGCACGAGCCTCCCCAGCGTCAGTGTGGAGAAGACCCCCCTGCCCTTGTCTACTGGGCCGATCGATCGCAAGCAGCACGGATCCTGTACCTCCTCCTCTGGTCCCCTTCCCTGGGGCACAGAGCTAGGTGGGCTTCGGGGTGCTGGTCGGGGGCAGGCAGAGGGGGCAGCACACACCCCTGGAGGTAGCTGGCTCTGGGCACGCATGCTAGAAAGTGCTTTGTGACTTGAGTTCGCTGACCGTTTCTCAAGTGTTGAGTCTCAAGGAAGAACTGGCTGATGACTGAGAAGTGGGGTTCCCTGCACCCCAATCTCAGCAGTCACCAGAGACACTGGAGCTCAGGACAGAGCAGGGTGTGTGTGTGTGTGAGGCAGTGGTGGCGGTGGTGGCGGTGATGCTGGTAAACCGCACGTATTGTGCACTGTACCCCTTGAGCCATTTTAAAGCACGCAGCCCAGTGAATCAGGCGCACTCTCGCTGCCGTGGAAACGTTGTCTCTCCAGGTCCAGAACTCTGCTCCACCCTGCGCAGTGCCCAGGCCCCTCCCACCAGCCCTCGTCCTCCGGCCGGCCTCCTGCCCCTGCACATTTGCACATGCCAGAGGTTTCCTATCAGTGGACCCCACGAGATGCAGGCTTTCCCATCTGGCTTCTTGAACGCTGCATTGTTCTCAAAACCCACCACGCGGCGTGCAGACCCCACCTCAGTCCTCTTCCCTGCTGCCCAGCATTCCCGGCTCCTCCCTCCCTCAGGTGAAGGCGCGGGCGGCGTCTCCGCTCTGGCTGCAGCACATGGGGCTGCGCCCACGCTGGGTACACGGTTTTGTTCGATCACCTCTCTTCTACACTCTGGAAAAGGCGCGCCTGGAGCCAGGCTGGCTCTTAGAATTCTGGTAGCGGAGAGGCTAACAGAGACTCTGTCTATCATTTTACAGATGGGGAAACTGAGGCCCAGGGGCCTGGCCTGCGTAGGGCCACACAGGGCACCGCAGGCTGAGCATAGGAGGGTGCTTCCCACCCGGTCTGACTGCGGTGAGCCCCTCTCCAGATGGGAGCCCAGACGGGGGACAACCGGCCTTGCCCAGTGGGTCCCCTGGGGACCAGCCTGCCTCCCACAAAGCGACAGCTTTGGGTTTCTCGCTAATTAAAATTTCCCAAATTAGAAAAACAGCACGTCAGAGAAGTTCACTAAGGGAAAGAACCACACATGATTTATTCTGGAAACAGTGACTTAAATTAATTGCAAGACCCATCATGGAGAGTCAGGCTGATCCGTGTGGTCGCAGTGTCAGGGCGTCCCGAGAAGCAGGGGCGACATTCCAGGCTGCGAGGACGGCCGCGGGCTGGGCGCGCTGCGAACGCCAGCTCTGCTTTGTCTCCTCCCTCTCCCTCTCCCTCCTTCAGCCAGAAAGACTGGAATTATGTAATTAACACTGGACAATGCTTGCCGCGGGCTTCAGAGAAATGCAACACAAGCCTGCTGTCCGCAACGGGCCGGAGGACCCCACAGGCCACTCCGACAGCTGTCGGGCGTCCGGCTCACCTGCCCGGGCTCCGCAGTCCGGCCCGGGGGCTCTGCGGATGGCAATACGCTGGTTCGGCTCTGAAACCTCGGTGGCAGCCAGTCCCGCTCTTCCCCTGGAAGCAGCTGTCTTGGCAGGGGTGTGGAGGGGGGCTTTTGCAGTGGTTACATCTCTAGCTGCCCCAAATCACCTCCCTCCCATTCACCCTGCTGGGCTCACGGGGACGCTGCACCCCAGGGGCTCCAGGCCTGGGAGGTGCCAGGCAGTGGAAAGCCATCTGCAAGCGGCCCATGGTGACCTACTTCCTGTTCCCTCAATGTCACGAGAGGTCCCCGCAGTCAAACGGGGTGTCTTCCCAAGGAGCCCGGGCCCTGAACCCGCTCCCAGGTCTCTGGAGCAACAGGCAGGGGCTCTCCGGCACCTGTAGTGCTGTGGCTGCGACAGGTCTTGGGGGGCAAGACCCCGACTGGCAGGACTGGCACCCAGGGCAGACAGTAGGTGGGGACCCTGTGCAGGTCCCCGCCGGGTCACCACGGCCCAGGTGTCCACCTGCGACATCACGGCAGTGGCTCTGAGGCGCTCACCAGTCTACGGTGCTGCTGCTCTGGGAGGCAGGCGGGGGGCTGCTTCAGGTAAACCTCGGCCTTCTCGGTGTCTGAGGGGCGCTGGGAGCAGAGGCTGTGGGACTCCTGTCACCAGCCCTGCAGGAGGCCCCGGAGGAGCACCGGCCCACGGAACCTGAAATCTTCAGTTTTCTCACTGAGGCCCAAATCCTTGCCCGTGCCCGGTTCCTTGTGGAATTCTGGGTCACTTTCCCCGCTCACGCCCCAGTTTTCTCTTTCATCGTGTCCTTCCTGAAAAGGCCACTAGAAACCACGCACACACGGCAGGTGGGCGTACACAGAGTTGCGGAGGACGCACAAGGACAGGAGACCGCATGAGACCCTGAAGTTTCGTGAGATCGTCCATTTCTGAAAAGCAACGAAACAGGAGGGAGGACGGCATAACATCCACCTCTGAAACGGACAGAGCTGGGAGTCACGGCCCGTTATCTCGCTGCTGTCTAAGCAGAGCACAGTCTCTGGTCTCAAAAATTAGTCTGGAAGAGAGTTCTGGCGTTGGCGGTCACATGATGTACAGCAAGGTACCCTTAAGGCCGTCCTTAAAGTGCTGGCCACTTGCATCTCGGGGACTGTGTGCTGCCCCTCGGAGCCACGTGACTCTCAGCCCGGCTGCAAGGACCCTGCGGCCCCAGCCCAGACGCACCATCTGGCAGGGTCACACCTGGGCCCCATGCGCTTCTGGGATAGGTGAAGCAAGTCATTTTGCAGGACAGAAATCGACAAAACACAGACACGTTGGGATTCTTAATCCACAGACGTCAGTTCGGGTGGGTTTTTTTTTTTTCTTTCCCTAGGAGCAATGAAACTGTTTTCCTAGAAAACAGTGAAGACGGCTGATGGAGAAAAGGAGCCCAGCGCACAGGTGCACAGGGGTGGACCCCCACGGGGCTTCCAGGCAGGGCACGCCTGGGGTCGGACGCCGGGGCTCTTCCCTGGGTGACTGCTGGGGTGGGGTCTGACCGTGGGCTTCTTGCTTTTCCTCCATCTCACTTACACATCAGTCAGTACTTTTTTAAAAAATGTCATCCCAGCTAAGGAATAATAAACACCAGAGTGTGAGCGGGGTTAAGGGAGGGCCGGGAGAGAGACTAGAGAGCCGCTGGGCAGATAAAAAACAACCTGAAACGACAACATCTTCCACTCTTGAGGCCCCGTCTGTGCTACAGAGGAGGAGGAAAGAGGAAATCAAACGCCGGCCTCTTCTAAGGATCTGGAAGTGCGAGAGGATGTATGTAGACTGCTGCTTGGAATTATTTAATTTCAGAGAAATTAACCCTCAATGAAGACCTTATCCATGTTTCAACCCCAATTATGTAAACGGAGACATATTGATGCTCAATTTGAGAAAGAAAATAATGCCTTTTGTCCTTCTTTTCCTTTCTAATTTGTAGCAATTTGGGCATTTCCCAAAGAAATGGCCTTATTATTTATTTATCAAGACAAAACAACCCCTTAAGAATGGCATTTAAAATTCACACAGGCTTCCCAGCAGCGGCCCAGTGAGCACAGACTTTGCAAAACCTGCGGGCAGCCGACCTGGCTTCTCCCCGCGGAGGAGCTGCGTCTGACTCGCGGAGTAAACGTCAGGCAGGACACTTTCTCCTCCCCAAGCCCAAAAAGTCCGAGGGGCAGCTAGCTTTTGACATCCGAGCCCTCTGCACACCCTTCAAACAACGCAATCCACTGGGAGAATGGAGAATATTCTGTCCAGATCCTGGGAGAGCAAGAAAATGCTGCCCGCTTGCGTTTTGACTTACAGAACGTGAAACCGAAGCGGAACACAAAGAAACCCACCCTGGCAGCTGCGGCGGAGCTGCAAGCCCTCGGCTGTTTTCCTCCAGGAGTTTGTTTATGTTACACGTTCCCCTCCTCCCCGGGGAACCCCACCTGCCTCGGAGCAGGCAGAACTCTCTGGAACCATCAGAAGTACAGAGAACGTCGCGGAAAGGCAAGGGTAGCATTTTGTCTGTGCAGCAAGAGAAAACCGTGTCAGCCGCGAACACTGAGCCTCCTTCCCTCCCACAAAGACAGCAGCGGGGTCTCCCAAGCTCTGCCCTCTCCGGGACAACGCGGTGCCCGCCCTCGCCTCTCCCGCTGAGTGGCTCCAGAAAGGCCTGGCCACCACACGTGACTGGACAGTTTGGATGCACCAAAGGGTTAATAAAAATCAAGGTGTTTGTCCAAACTCTTCAGCATCGCTCACACCCCAGAGCTGCATGCCCAGATGTAAACAAATGCGCTATCAAATCAGACCGTGACAAGCGAGGGTCTGATGCCGAACAGCCCCGCTACACGCTGGCCCCGAAGGTGCTGCTGACTGCTTCTTAGGGCTGGATGTACATTTAACTGGGGGGTCTTGCAGAGTCACTGACCGTGAGAACAGAAACGTCCCCTGCCCCAGCTCATCTTTGTCCTTCACTCAAGTGACAGGCAGGGAAGCTGAGGAAAGGAAGAACTGGCCCAGTTTTGAAGACATCATTAGGACCCGCGAAGCTGCGTGAGGCTTCGGGAGCGGCCCAGACATCTGCTCTGCCCTGGTCACACGACGCAGGGAGGAACGGGAGGCCGGAGGCCGGGCCGGAGGAGACACTCGGCAGACACGGCGGCCTGGGTGCTCAAGGCTGCGTCTTAGTCATAATCACAGGGTCTGCACGGTCTTCTAAACAACGGACTTGTGGGCAAAATAAGACAGATATTTGAAGCATGTCAAACACTGTTTGGGTTCAGAACAACTCTATTTTCAAGTAACCACCAAAAATTTCACTCATGTTGGAATTTGGTTACAGGCTGTCTCTTCCAATTTCAGGTCCAAGTCTCTCTTTGATGTAACAACCACGAGGAGTGAGGTTACAGCAACACAAAAATATACCTGCGTGCTGCTGCTGGGGTAAACTGAGGCACGGCAGGAAATAGAAAGTTTCTCGATCTAAAGTAAACATTCAGTCAGGGCACTGTTTAACCTAACTAAATCACAGGCAAAAGTCTCCTACGGAACCGAAACATAAAATGTGTTCACAAGGTGAAGTTCAGGATTTGGATCTAGGTCCCGCTGTGCCCCTCACCTGGATGACTCCAAATGCAAAACATCCATCTCTACTCTGCTCGGTCAACGATTCCATCAATCATTCGATTTAGAATTTTGTGTATATTTGACAAAAGTCAATGTAGACTTAATATCCCAAATGTAAATGTCTATCAGTTTTGGGTGAATATTTCTCCAAATTTATTCAAGATATATTTTCTCTAGTAGTATGGAAGTACATGTATTTCTTTTGGAATTGGTGTTTCTGTCCTCATATTTCTGAAACACTACTCTGTTTTGTGATTCTAAGGCGTCAGTCCTGATTAATTACATGTTGAGATCTCTCACATTCCGAGAAGTACGATCATGCGAAGGGCAGCAGGAAAAAGAAAAGTGTGGCTTCTGCTCAAAGTAGATGTTTAGTTTATTATTCTGAGATAAAAGCAGTCATAATTCTTTATGAAATATCCTCATTTGGGGATTTAAAATTTTTGTGGAATACCTTTATAAGATTTTTAAATTTTGACAAAATTGTAGAGTCCCAGAAAGTTGTTAGAAAATAATATACAAAGATCCCCCTAACCCTCTTCACTCATTTCCCCTAAGGATCTTATCTTGGCAAATTCTAGAACAGTCTCATAACCAGGAAAGTGTCACGGGGCAGGCTGCAGGACTTACTCAGAGGTCACCGGTGCTACATGTGCCCCTGTGTGTGTGTGTGTGTGTGTGTGTGTGTGTGTGTGTTTAGTTCCTTGGGATTTTGCCACGTGTGTAAGCTCAGGTGACCACGTGGAATATCTTTTTAAGCAGTTTCTGATTTTAGTGCTTCATCTTGGCTTCACTTTTGAAAACATCCATGTGTGTATCTCTTAGATCCTGTTCCTTCTTTATAGCTCTCCATTTCTTGGCTAGAGTAAGTTATCCATCTCTTCTTTGAATTTTATGGTCTCCTTCATGAACTCTTTGCTAGTGGAGAGAGCTGTATTTGGTTTTCTTTTTGCAGCACATTCATCCTTTCCCAGGAAAAGACACAAACATAAACAGACATTCCAGCCTGCGTTCACAGGCTTCTTAAAGACACCAGTGAGAATACATTAATATAAATACTGAGCTTAAAAACTGTCATAAAAGTTCAGCCTTTAAAATTGGCTTATTAAAATATTTGTTTTTTTTAAAGCCCAGATTTAAACTCGAGTTATGAGTTTCAGTGCTCAGCACAGAATGAGTTTACTTTATGATCTTTTTTGCCAGGCGAAAGGAATCTGGCATCTGTGCCGTCTACTCGGGATACAGGCAAGCAAAGATGATGAAACTGATTTTTTCAGGCTCACAATCTGTCTGAAAAACAGGCATTTTCAGAAAACCTCAGTGAAGAACTGTATTTCTAATGACTTCAAACAGCGGACCGCCAGGTCCTGTCCCCCTCCGCATTCCCATTTGCGCAGATTGGAAGCACGACTTCCTTCACGCGAGGCTGGGAGAGCAACGAGGGGTATTTAGGAGGACGATAACCACACAGCGGAAGTCGGCCCCTCCACAGCTCTTGGGGACGGGTATTTTACAGCAAAACATCACCCATATTTCAGGGGGCTCCGCTTTCCATTTCACTTCTCACTCATCAATCAAAGGCTCCACTGAGATTCTGCATTTCCATGCTTCTCTACAAAGGACTAACTTTGTTTTGAGACCATCCCAAGCGTAGCGATCAGCAAGCACTTCCAAGAAGCAAGCTTTCGGGGTAAGGGCAGGCTCCCATGTCCTGGATGGTGACAGGGCATGCACTTTCTCCTAAGAACCAGAAGCTCTCAGGAAAAAGAGCGAGTCTGCAAGTGCAGCCACACACGGCAAATCTCTGCATGCTGAGCGAGGTTAGATGATTCCTTCCACTGCGAAGCCGGGCGGACGAACACCTAGCAGGGAGCGGTGGCCTTACCCAACCCCAAGCCAGGGGGCTCTGACCCTGCTCCCTCCTTTCCAGCGTTTTCAATTAGATGAACCCAGCTGACGGTGCAGACACCTGACTTCCAGGTTAACAAAAGACAGAGGACCAGGATAAGCACAAGAACCAGCCCAGCTCCTCCAGCTCCCGCGCTTGTCTTTACGTCAAAAGACAACTTAGGTATTTTTGTTCTGGCCACTTGACCGGAGACAGCTTTTTTACACATGTGAAAATATTTCACATGAGACATCAAAAGGACACACAACTTACTGAAATGTCCAGATGTTTCTGCTGATACATATAATTAATGCTCCTTGGAAATGTTACAAATAAATAAACACCGTTTAGCAATATTTCCAAGAAATCTAATTAACTAAGATTGTGTTTCTACCCAGACAGATTAATGAGTTAAAGACAAAGAGAATAGAAGAATGTTTGCCTAACATGCCTGATTAATAAAACCAAAGTGTTCTGGAGTCATTAGTGTATCAAACATTTTCACAGTTCTTTTCTTGTAGAGGATGTTTATTCAAAGAAACTGGTTTATCTAAGCTAGCCATTATATTCAATTATACAAAAATAAGTCCACACATAGATCACTTGTTCTCCAATTGCTGATATATCTGTTAGCTAATATTTTAAGGACTATTTAATCGAAACAAGCTTACAGTTCTTGTTTATTTATTAAAAGTATTACATTTTTATTTTATATAACATTTAACTGTGATTCATAATTAATTTTCTTCCATTTTAAAGAGTGCAATCATTTTAAAATGGATTTTAAGTGTTCCTACTAAATTTTTGCATCAGCACAATAACTCCCGTTATTTGTTTCCAATAATTTTCTGGAGGGCAGTCTTAGCAATAATTCTATTGACATTTTTCTTAAATAAAGCTCTGTGTGTGTGCTTCAAGAAGATGACATTTCTCATCTGCCTGTCCCTATTCAGACGTGGTGGAAACCACAGATGGAATGTAAGTGGAAGTAACTAATGCAGACTCATAATTTAGGCAGCAAAAAGCAGAATTAATGTATTGTCCTGCCGCAGCATTTAGCGCTCAGCCAATCCAAACTCTCTTTCCTGGAGAAACAGGCGACCGAGACACTTTCCATCTGTTTTATGACGAAGACAAGAGAAGAGCCCTACCAGTTATTCTCTGTCAAAATTTCTTTTTTAAAACTATAAAGCGGTCATTAACTTTGGGGACCACTACATCAAAAGAATTCTCAGCGACAGGAGTAAAAGATTAAAACAGGAAGAAGAAAGAAACCCCAACTGGGCCACATCAACCTACCACCACCACCACATTCACAGGTACTATAGACCTACAGGAGATAAGCAGGTATGTTTTGGAGAGTGGATGGGGCGGCTGGTGATTAAATTCTTTCTGTGGGAAGCAGACTTTTTTTTTAATGAAAAGCATCACAAGGTGTAGGAAAAACCAAAACATACAGTGTAGGATTTTCAACACTCCCCACTCCCCGGTCAAAGTCTCTGCCCAGGACACTGGGGGTGGGAGGCAGCTGGGCTCTGCGGCCGAGGCTGGAACTTAAGGGGCTTGGAAGGTGTCTGGGGAGGAGAAGCAGGCGCAGGAAGCCGGAGAGCGCTCCTCCGGGGGAAAGCAGCCCTCCCAGCCGGCCGCGGATGCCTTCTCCTCGCGCCGGCCCATGCTCACCGCCTCCTTCTCCTGGGACCCGCTTCCCAGCCTGGAGCAACCCTGACTCTGGATATCGGGTCTCGGCGCAGGCGAGGCCCCTCCAGGCTCTCCAGGTTCAGGCCAGACCTGGAAACCCCGGCTCCCGCGTCCAGATTGCCTTCACGTGCCTGCGGGCAGCAGCAGGGGCCTCCCCTGCTCGGCGTGCCGGTCGCCTGCCTCCGTGCACCGGTCCCCGCGCCCTCGAGCCGGCCGGGTCCCCAGCGCTCCGCCCAAGCACCGATCAGGAGCAGCCCGCGGTAGCGTCCTCCCCCCGCCCAGCCGAGTAAAGCTGGGCGCCGCCGGCCCGCACCTCTGCCCTCCCTGGGCCGGCGAGAGCGCCGACGGCCGGGCAGCCAGGGCACGGGCCAGGAGCAGCGGTCGCCAGGTCTGCGAGATCTGCGTGCCCGCGAGACCAGCGCATGCTGCGGCCCCCGCGAGGAGGGTGAGACCACGAGTCCAGCACAAGTCGGCCTGGCGGCTGCTCAGATGCACCCACAGAGCGGTGGATCAGCAGCTCCCTGCCCTGGCCGACCCCAGGAGGTTCTTCTACCCACACCCCCACCCGATCGCCCACAGATACCCACGCATCACCGAGAAGGGAATCACGACCGTTTGCCTGAAAGCGCCCTCCGACCCTGCCGGCTTCCCGCGAGACACCCGAGTCACAAATCCCCGGGGTGCAGGGGCCCCAGTCCGCCGCCAGAAGGAAGAGCGCACCCCATCTACGCTACCCAGGGACGCGCAGGTCCGGCAGCCCCGAGCGTGACCCCGCGCCCTTGCGCAGCACCTACCCTGGCGCGCGGTGCCGTCCGGACGTGGATGGCGCGGCGCTAGTGGGAGGCGGACATGGACCACGCGCCCTCCATGCGCCACACGGAGAAGGCGTAGCTGAGGCGCTCGTGGGCCACGTAGCTGCAGCTGGTCATCTTATTGTCCATCTCGTCGCTCTGCAGGACCTGGTAGAGGAAGTCTATGTACCTGGCGGCCAGCTTCAGCGTCTGAATCTTGCTGAGCTTGTCCGAGGGCAGCGTGGGGATGATCTTGCGCAGCGCGGCGAAGGCCTCGTTGAGCGACTGCGTGCGCTGGCGTTCGCGCACGTTGGCCAGGATGCGCTGGCTCTGCAGCTCCTCGAAGGACTGCGCGCTCGGGCTGGCCTTCTTGCCGCGCTTGCCCGGGGTCGGGCTGCCATCTTCACTCGACTTCTTGCTGTAGCGCCGCTTCCTGCCGAAGCGCTTGGGCCGCCGCTCCGGCTCCTCCTCGCTGGTGCCCAGGCTGTCCACGGGGGACACGGGCGAGCTGGAGCCCTCCTCCATGGCGCCCGCCCGGGCGCGTGGGGCCGGGGGCGCCGGGCGCGGGGCGCGCGCTCTGAGGCCGCTCGCGGGCTCCGGTTTCTTTCGAGGCCGGCTCGTGCAAAACCGAGGTCTCCGGGAGAGGAAGTTATTCTAACTTTTTTGGAAACCCTAGCCGGGCTGGGTTGCTAAATAGCTGTCAGGAGCGAGGGCGGCGCGCTGATTGGCCACTGGGGCCGGCCGGGGGCAGGACGAGTGCTGGGGCCTTTGCCGGCCGCCCCCGCCCCCCGGCGCGGCACTTTCAGTTTTGACTCAACCCGGCCCCGGCCGCTGCGGTCACCCCGGAGCCCCAGGCCTCTCACGCCGCCCGCCTGGAGCGCACCGCCTGGAGCCCTGGCCCGCCGGGTCTGGCTTTGTCTGCCGCTCGACGTGAACATCGGCCCCGCCGAGCCGAGGGGTCTCCGCGAGGGGAGCCCGACCCCAGATGCACTCCCGCGAGGTGAGGAGCAGCCGGCGCCTCTGGGGGCGCCTGCACCCCCGTGCACCCTAGCTGCTCCTCCGAGCGCTCAGGGTCACCCGCCTGGGGCGAGCGAGCTGAGCGTTGGGGCGCCGCGTACCGGGCGGTGTGGACCCTCCTGTGCGGCGGGGAGCCCACCCCCACGGACACACCTCCGGATCCGTGCAGAAGCCGCTGGCGCGGGCGGGCCAGCCCCATGGGCTCCGTTTCTCTCTCCGGCTTGCTGGCGACGCGCTGGCCGAAGTCTCGCCCGAAATCTTCCCCTCAGTGCTGGAAAGCTTCTGCGCCACTGCGAGCCTCTGCTCTGCAGAGCGCCCTCCTGCCCCTCGCTGCTCTGGGTGCCGGGCGCAGCTTGGGTCCGTGCCGGGCCTGCACTGCCGCGCCCAGCCTCAGCGCAGTCCCTGGGTAGCTGAGGACGCTCTGGGGTCTGCGCGCCGCCTCGGGCCCAGCCTCCCCTGCGCCCCGGTGCCCTCCAGGGGAGGGTGCAGGGCCGGGAGGCGAGGGGCTCAGCCTCCGTGGGCGACGCTGCAGACCCCGGCCCGAGTGCCATCTGGACGCTGAGCGCCTTCGTGTTTGAAGTGGTTGGGGGCTCTTTGTTCGCCAGGCCTCCCTGGCTCCGGGCCTGGAGGTGGTTTACAGCTTTGATGCCTTTGAACCTATTCCCAGGTGACCTGGGCTCAATTAGGCCGGCCCTGAGCCGGGCTGTCAGGCAAGCAGCGCCATCAAGGGGATCCGGGCAGCTGGGCCTGGCCTTTTTCTTGAAGTTGAACCCTGGGCAGGGTGCTCTTGGCCTAGGCTGTTCCTGGGGTGCAGGGCTGGCTGTGAGGTGGACCCTGTGGGAACGCACCAGCCCTGGTGGCACAGGGCCTCTCTAGGGGACATTTTTCCCAAAGGTCCCTGAAGGAGGTCTGCGCTGTGTGGGCAGCAGGCAGACCAGCTCGGTCAGAAGCAGCTGGGTGAAGGGTCCCCCTCCTGTGCCTCCAGGCTTCTTTCCTCCATTCTGACAAGGCCCACAGTTTATCCCACACAGCAAAGGTATTTCCTTGCCCCTTTCTTTAAAACATTCAAGCAAAAGTTTGAAGAACAAAAGTGAGAGCAGCCAGGTGCCCGGCATCCTGTCTCGCTGGCTGGGGGCATTTTCCTCTGGGCCTGCTCCTCCTGCCCTGTACCCCCGTGGTGTGCTGGGCTCTGAGCAAGGGAGGTCCAGAACCCAGATGGTTCTTCCGGGCTTTGGTATAAGTGACATCTTTCTCTCTCCAGACGGAGACACTTACTGAGGAGAGGGACCGCCCTGTAGCTGGCTCACGCTCTCCCCTTCTCTGTTTCTCCTCTGTGTTTGCCTTTGTCTGCCCCTCTGTCTGTCTCTCTGTCTCACGCCCACCTCCACCAGGCAGGGTGCACAGCTCAGCTGGGAAGGAGGACTGCCCGGCCCAGAAGGCTGGGAGGTCCCGACCATGGCAGAACCCGAGCAGCCCTGGGGCGCCGGGAACTCAGGCTGGGGGCTCCCCTTGGGCTGAGGAGATGGACCCAGAGGACAGGGGCGCCTGTGGCTTCACGGTGTAGAACCCAGTAGTTCCATCTGGATAGACCTCCTTCAGTGCTCTGGCTGAATTGGAACCTAAATAGAAAAAGCAATCGATCTAGGAAACAATACTGTGGTTATTGATGTAGTTTGAATCGTTTCTTTCAAAATCGAGTCATGGATAAGGCTAATAAAACTCACATATTAATAGCATGAGCCACAAAATATTTTTTTGTGTGAATATCCTTGGCTAGACCACCCAGACTCCCTCAGACTTGTAGGAAATATCTGCAATAAGGATTCGAGGAAGCAAATATAGTTCTCAGTATATTTATTCATTACTGAGTAGGAAAAGTCATGACAATGCTGCTTTTCATATATGTTTTTAAAAAATGTGCTCTTTTTTCCATGAGACTTTGTTTTCTAAAAAATGACCTGTTCTGAAAGATTCTTCTATTGGCTGTTTCCCTCCTGGCACAAGTAAGAGGGGCGTTAGGTTTTCACTGTACACTTGATGGCTCTTCGCTTGCGCTGACCTCGCTGCCGTCACGTGACACTCCTGGGACTGTTACCTCAGGCTGGTCTTCAAGGTGAGGACGCCTTCAGTCAGCTCCTGGGACGTACTGGGATATTAAAGTACGTGTCTTACAAAGCCCCGGAGCTCGCAGTAATTTATCCAAGCAGAGGACACTGCTGCTTGCCTGCAGATGTCCACCCAGCTGAGTCCTTCGTCCAGCCAGAGAGCCCATCACAGTTTAACTCTATGACATTCTTCATGGAGACCGAAGTCAGGTATTTCTGAAGGCTCTGCTGTGTATCTCTAAGGATCTGGTACACTCCCACTACTTGAATTTAGTGACTTTGCAAAGCAGAGCACAGAAGCCTACATTTGCATGACAGAATCATTCCAACGGTGGAACGTGTCAGAGATACTTACAGAGAGGTGGAGCTGCTGGCTTCTCCCTGTTAGTAGGAAGGAGCCGATGCCGACATGGGCTCCACATCCACAAGTGCGGTGAGGAATCTTGGTGTCTTCGTTTCCTTTATTCTGTCCTGGAGATGACAGTGTAGGTGGCCCATTATTCTCAGGAGCCCCAAATTCCAGAGGCGGCTCTGAGAATTCTGTGACAGTTACGGCAGTCCGGGTAGCTTGCAGGGCTCCTCAGCACCGCCTGCCGAACGTTAGAAGCACGTTGTCGCAGGGGGAGAAAACGGCTCTTGGGCCGTACGCTGTGGGTTTTGTCTTTAGTAATGCTATATCCCTCCCCGCTGCCCCCTCCCACTGGACTTCAATCACGGAACAGCTTCCCCAGGGACGTAGGAGCTGGTGGGGTGGGGCACCTGAAAAAGCATGGTTTTCAACCCTGAAACCCAGGGCTTAGGCATGAAGATGCTCTCACATCTCATAATAAAACATGATGTGGTCCTGGTAATGAGCCTCCAGACAGTCTCTGGAAGTCAAGTCCAAGAGCCAGTTATCTGCCTAGATTATAGCCATGGCACCAGTCAAGCAGGGCCACGCTCACAAGGGCAAGGTTCCCCTTCAAGAAATCCCCCAGGCCCAGCTTGGCGGAGACACCTCGGGAGCCTGAGGCCAGCCCGAAGCACAGAGTGAGACCCTGTCTCAGCCCCTCCTTCCCCAGAAGAGAAAGAAACGTTTGCCCTTGGAGTTCGGGAGGACGCAGGAGAGACTTCACGGCAAAGGTCTGGCACTGTGTCCGCTGCACCGCCACCAGCACCCCAGCGCCCTTTCCGTCCTCCCGCCCCGTCTTCCTGAGTCGCGGCCGAGGGAAGCACAGCGGGACCGTTCTTGGCCCCCACAGGCCTGGTCTGCGAGGTGCATTCTTGGCTGTGCAGAGCGGAACCCAGGTGGGGACGTTTGCATGCCTGGAGCCCAAGGCCTGGGCACTGGATTCTCGGGGGACGGGAGGGCACCGGCTTCCTAGAGGGAGGCCAGCAGGTGGGTGTGGTTTGAGAGCCAGCAGAAGCAGTAGCTCTCCCCTCGCAGGTGGGTCTGGAATCTCTGTCTTCCTTGTGCCGAGGGGCCCAGGCCACCACTCTTTGATGGGGCTGGGGCTCCTCTTCTGCCTGAGCCTGCTTAACTCTCTGCAGACGGTGCCATTGTCTCTAACAAGCCATTTTCTGCAGCACTAACCAGTGTGGAGCCATCGTGGAAGGAGGTGTCCACACCCTGCACTGTGGCCTTGGGGCTGGGGGGAGTCGCCAGCACACCTCTACCCCACGCACAACAGGGATTCTTGACATCACCAGCGTCGGGGAACAGTGGCCTTCACCACACGGTCATAAATACCTTTCGGAGTCAACCAAAGTTATTCTTCAAGAAACTCGTGTGATATTTTTAACTTAGAATATATATTAAATTTCAATTCTAATAACCATGGTGAGATCAAGTCAGACATAAAGGAATGGGGGAAAGAACTGAGTAGGGAATTGGCATAGAAGCCGGCTTCCCTGACTAAGCCTTATTTTGTGGATTTGGCTTTGGAATCATAGAAACAGTTGACATGATTACAACAAATTATGTCAAAATCAGAAAACAGAATCCTAAAACGTCAAAAGCAAGATCAAACAAATTGCCTAATTTTGTATCATATTAGTGACTTAGTCGTGCAGAGGAGTAATTTATAAGTGCTCAAAAGCATGATAATTTATGTATCTGTTCCTAGTGAGGTATATTCCAAAGCAAAAAGAACTGAAAAAAAAAAAACTTAGTTGTTTCAGCTTTCCTATTTCTAGTCATAAAATCGCCACTGCCCTTCTGCCACTGGACCATGAGCTAAAACAAAGGCTTAAGTTCACATCTTTGAGAATCAAAATTTTCAACTCCAAAGAAAAGAGATACAAATATAAAATGGAAGAAATTATGAAATATAATCCTAAAGTCGTTGGCATCATCATGGGCCCAGGATGTATTTTATCGTAAACAAGGTGCTTCCTGGTCCTGGCTCCTGGAGAGACCGAGGACTGTTGACCTTCCTGCAGCAGTGATGTGCGCTGTGACAGCAACTGCCCCGTGGCAAGGCTGCTCCCCGTGGCGATGCTGCACCCCGTGGCGATGCTGCACACCCGCTGTGAACCCCAGAGAAGGTGGCTGATCCAAGGCCTTGGGCCAAACACATGGCAGACGAGCCCAGAACTTACCAACCCATCAGTGCCCACGGTGGTCAGGTCAGAGGGACCAGGAGAGACCCTGGCATTGTGCCCATGGGCCAACTGGGCACGATGGGCAGCCCCAGCAGAGTGTCTGCCATGGGTGCCGGCACATCCAGTGCGGTAAAACCCATGCTTTCGCAATGTGAATCAAGTAAAATCTTAACAGTCCCTTTTGGCTGCTGCTAGGAAATAGATTCATGGTTGTGAGAACTGGCAAACAAAGGGAACAAGCCCAGCACGGAGCAGCCTTTCTCACCACGGTCTGCCTCAGGTAGCCTAGGAGCTACCGGGAGAACATTCCCTCCGTTCCCTCCGCAAGTGGTCAGAGGGCACTGCAGGTGGAGAGGCTGGGTCACGGTGGCACCTCTTTGGGGGCCCCTGGTCTCAGGAAGGCGCTGGGTGCTGCTGGGCCCTGGTAACCGCCATCCCCGGCACAGCTCCCTTCCTGTGCCAGCCCCGGCCCCCGAGGGATGGCAGGCCGAGTCTCCCAGCCCCGACTGCTGGGCTCGGTGGCTCCTGGCTCTCTGTTCCGTCTCACCATCCTCTGCTGGACCTGCAGGGAAGCGTCAGGCAGCATGATCTGTGGGTCCCTGGTCCGCCCTCGTCACAGCCCGTGACCTCTCAGACCACGCGTCCTGCAGCTCTGCTCACCCCGGCCGCACAGTCTCACAGCAGCCTCTCGTGCTCGGCGTCTGTCCCCACAGAGATCCCGCCTGGAACCCCTGCCTGTCCCCAGAGACAGCCAAGAGGCTGACTTCTTCTCGTCCTTCAAGCCTGCCTGAGACGTCTATTGTCACTTAACAACCACCCCGTAATTTAGTGGTTAAAACATCAATCATTTTTTTATTTGCTCACAATTTTCTAGGCCAGCAGCCTGGGCTGCACTCGGATGGCTGTTTGGGGTTGGTTTCCTGCTTTTGGCACCCTGTGTGGTGTCACTGTGTCATGTGGTCCTCTCCTGGTCCGAGGCTAAGCTGGCCTCAGCTGCAGCCTAGCTGTCGGTGGCTGCCACCTTGCTGTCCTCCATGTGTTGGGCTCCTCGTGACAGGCTCAGGACTCAACCACAGCCCATGCACTGTGCCGTGTAGCACATTTGTTAGTGTCCCCTGGGCCAGTGTCCACTACAGGGCCTGGCCAGGTTCAAGAGTTTGGTGTTTGACAGTTTGTTGGCAACTGTGTGTGTGTGTGTGCGTGCGCGCATGTGTAGGTGCATGTTTGTATGTGTGTATGTGCGTGTGTGTGCATGTGTGTGCGTGTGTGTGTGTGCGCATGTGTGTGTATGTGTATATGTGTGTGTGCATGTGTGTATGTGTGTGTGCATGTGTGTGTGTGTGTGTGAGAGAGAGACAGTGCACGCACGTGCTGGTCCTGAGGTCCATTTGGAGACTCACTAGGATGGCCACCTCAGGACCCAGCCATGGTTCGGGAGACCCAGCTTTAGCATTTGTCGATCTTTCCCTTGTCCCTGACCAGTGCTGTGCCCACCGTGGTCCCTCCCACCAAATCCCCTCTCTGACAGGAGGGGAGGTAACCAGGTCGCAAGCGTCCCGTGGTGGAGGGACAGACGCTGGCCCGGCCACCTGGTCTCTTGCCCCTGCCCCGCCATCTGAGCCGCCCACAGGTGCTCCTGCCCCCGTGCCTGGGGCCACCTGCCATGCTGTGGTGCAGACGCGGCCCTGAGCCCGGCCAGAGCCCTTCTGCGTGACCTTCCAGCCTCTTCCCTGTACTGTGTGCAGCACCAGGTATTTGGTTACAGCAACGCAAAACAGACCAAGGCAGCTGCTGTCCCCGCAGAGGCCGTCTGCCTCCTCCTGCCCTAGACAGCGGCTCGGGGCCCCAGGTCTGGGATTCTGAAAGGGACGGGGCCTGGGTGGGTTCGCACCACCGAGTGTGGATTTGCACACATTTGCCCTGTTTTCCACACGGGCTCTCGCCTCTCCTCTGCAGCTGGGCACCCTCCCGCCTGAACCCTCTCTGGCTCCCGTTCTCCAGGCGGCTCTCTAGCTCCTTCCAGAACCTTCTGGCAGGTGGGGGGGACTGGCACTGTAACTCTCCCCGTCAGCTTCCTGCTCGTGGGGCCAGTGAGCACTGGGCCGCCCAGCTGCAGACCCGCTCCCGGCTCCGGCTTCTGTCCTTGGCTCGGTCCCTTCCCAGCTGTGTCTGCTGTCCACTCTCCCCTTCTCTCTGAGCTCTGGGTTTAGCTGTTTCTTTTGTTCAGTTTGGGAGAGGAGGAGCAGGGATTGGAGCGCACCATCATTTTTAATTGGAAGTTGCCCGAGATTATTTTAAAACGCTAAAATACAAGTTAGAAGCCGCGGGCTGGGAGGCTTGGGGTCCTCCTGTGTTCCTCGGAAGCCCCAGGCCAGTGGGGTGCAGGGCCAAGTGCCTGAGACGCCTCCTTCCCCCCACCCGGGCTGGGGCAGACCCCTGAGGTGGGGGACCCCAGTGGCTCATGGGAAATGGGAAACCAAGAAGCAGGGGCCCCCTCATCACTGCTTCTCAGCCAAGCATTTGGCTGCTGTTTGGGGACCCGCTGCGAGCCTGCTCTCTGCTGGGGCTCCTCCATCGCGGAGGACTTCGAGGCTGCCCCGGAGAGCTCCAGGGGCCGCTGGGCTTACTGAGGTCAGCTTTAATTCACAAACTAGGAAGACTCGATGGGGCCCCCACAAGACCCGGGCCAGGAAGGCCACCCCCAAGGCCCCATGGGAACCTCACTGCGCCTCCACACAGTGCGTAGAGATCTGCCCGAATGGCCTTCTAAGCGGTCACGGTCCTGTCCTCTGTCCCCACCCACCGCCACACGTGCTGCCCAGCTTCTCTCACATGTCCCCCACCTCCACACTCCTGCCTTGCTCACTCGCCTTCGTGGACTCCAGCTGGGCCCCGCCCCGCCCCGCGCAGCTATCACATTCTGCCTAAAGTGCGGGCGTGGCTACACGACCCCCAGGAAGAAATTAAGTGCTCTCAGCAAATTACTCACACGGTGCCTTTAATTAATTGTCACTCACTCTGCGTTTACTAATGTGGTAAGAAGTGGGGTAGGAATCAAGGAAACCAGGGTTTGAACAACAGGGTGGGGTGTAGAGGAGGAGACGAGCAGGGAGAAGCAGGTGGGGGCTGGGAGAGACGCCCCCACAGCACGGGTGCATCACCCTGCATGGGAAGGGGAAGGGTGCTCAGATGAAGAAAGGTGCTGGGGCCCAGAGGTGACAGAGGCATTCACTTCCCTGTGGCAGGGAGTCCCCCGGGTCAGTGGTCAGTGGTCAGCTGTCAGCACCCTTTTGGTGGCAAGTGATAGAAATACAACCCAAAGCCGCTGAATGGGAAAAGGGACTTGTTCATCAGCTCGCTCCGCAGGCCGCTCAGGCTTGGGCTGGCCTGGGGCTCAGCTGGTTCCAGGGCTTCCCAGGTGTGACAGGCCGTCTCCCGTGCACCTCACCTGTGCTTTCCTCTGCGCAGTCTCCCGCCTCCTGCCTGCGGGTGAGCGGTGTGGCCCTCCGGGCCGGTTCTTGGGGCAGCTGTGCTTCCGCTCTTGCTCCCCCACAGAAGCCCAGCAGGATCCCTGCTGCCAACTCCAGCAGTGGGTCCAGGGGACCAGCGGGCAGGCTGGTGCCCTGAGTGGGGAGGGTCCCGGGTGACGGGGTGCAGGGGACAGGGCTCTGGGCTCCCTGGGAAGTGCAGATCAGTTTCGGAGCTCAGGTTCCTTCTGCTGGCAGTGGGAATGGGAGGGGGGCAGTTCTGGGGATGGAAGTGGAGGCCACGTGTGGCTGTGAGGGTGGCAAGGACCACGGCAGCCGGCTGGAGTGTACACGCGGGAGTGGGAAGTGAGAGCGTGTGCACACGTGCCTGAGGAATGGTAAGGAGAGCATTGTGTGCACATGCATGAGTGTGCATGTGTGCATACGTGTGCACACGTGTACAAGTGTGTGTGCATGCCTGTACGGGGAGCTGGCAGTTGGAGGGAGGGGTGTGAGATGACCCCTCCTCTTGTGCCAGGAATGCCCCGGACCTGTGCTTGGGTTACCAAGGAGGTCACTTGGATTGTCCGGCTCAGCAGCGATGTTACTGCTGGGTTATGTGGGCTGGAACAGCTAGGCATGCAACATAAACCCAAGGGGGGAAGCTCAGAGGACCCAGCCATGGCACCAGGCTGCGAAGAGAAACAGGAAAGAGGAAAGGGTGGGCGGCAGGAGTTGGTCCTGTCCCTGACACGGCCAGGGGTAACCTGTGTTACTCCCCACCCCGCCCAGACACTCAGCTTCCCCTGTGAAATCGGGGTGGGGTGAATGGTCCCCTGCTCCCACAGGACGATCCCCGATGGGACCTGGGCGTTTGGACACAGCGGCTTTTCTGAAGGAGTGGCAGGGCACACCGCGCATGGCATGTGGGTCTCTCTGCTCTGTCCGACTGCAGGGGCACACGCCTGCCCCGAGGAGGTCACAGGAATTTATCCCCCCCAGTACTTCACACTTACAAACTGGGGGTCTTTCTTCCCAGAACCCTCCTGAGCTTTAGCAGATCTATGCTAAAACCGTGTGCAAAACTTAGGGTGCATGAGCTGAAAATTCGAGGTGACAAGTCGTCAGCACACATCTGAATAGAGACACAAGTCTGACCTAACATGATGAAAGCAATAAACTCGGATCGCACATGTGTGTTAAACTCTGATTGTATCTCGAATATAAAAACGCATCAAAGACATCTTCCAGGGAACCTTCTGGGGGGGATGGAAGGTTTCTCCATTGTGGAGGTCATGGAGTGGCTAGCAGAGAGGCAGAGTGAGACGGAGCCCATCTTGGCTGAAGGCAGTGCAGGCATGCTCACACATAAAGTTCATGTGTGGATCCGTGTGTATGTGTGCATCTATGTGTGTGATTGTTTACACGCACACTTATGTGTGCATCTGTATTGGGTATGCTATGTTCCCCCAAGTCCTCATATACTTTTGATGGGGCTAAGTCTAGCGCTCGCCTGTGTTCAGTTTGTTGTCTAGCGCTGGGATTGGCAATGTGATGCTGTGCCCGCCCAGGGGTGGAGTTGACATACAGTGTAAGGGAAGGCGGGTCTTCCTCTTCCACGCTTCCACCCTTCCACCTTTCTCTTTCTCTCTCTCTCTCTCTCTCTCTCTCTCTCTCTGTCTCTCTCTCTCTGTCTCTCTCTCTCTCTCTCTCTTGCCAGCACCTTGCTGCTTGTGGCCGCCATGAACGGCAGCCCCGCCACGCCACGCTGCCTTGGAGCCAGCTAAGTAAGGACTAAAACTCCCAAGAAACTGTAAGAATAAACCTTTCCTTCCCTAATTTTGAGCGTCAGGTATTTGGTCTCAGCAATGAGCGAAAAGTAATTAAGACAACATCCCTGTGTGTTTGTGTGTGTGAGCGTATAGGGTGATGCATTTCATTTCATTTGATTTCTTTCCAGTGCTCAGGGCAGGACCCAGGGCCTCCTGCGCGCTGACCACACCCTCTACCACTCAGCTGCACTCTCAGCCCCCGGCTGCGCATTTTCTTAGGCTTTCATTTCACTTGACTCTAGTTTTCCACTTCACTTCATTGTGTCTCCGGGTACCCCGCTTTCTCTCCCCACTGACCACCTGCAGGCACTGGTTTTGCCCTGGCCGGAAGCCCTGGGGACAGAGCCTGCCCGCACCCCAGGCTTCCTCTGCTGTCTTCTTTCCTCCTCGGCCCGGTGAGTCTTCCCTCTTCCTCTCCCAAAAGCCCCTCTCGCCTACCCTGGGCGGTGCGCTCTGACCTCTGAGAATGAAGCGAAACTGCCTTGTGTGTTTCTGTGAGAGGTGTTCTCCCCTGGAGGAAATGTCATGAGTGCCAGCTCCAGAAGAAAATGGTCACCCCTACCACATGGGGACATACACGGCCGCTTCCCACATGATGCGTGTTCCGTCTCTGGGCTGTGGGTGGGCTGGGCTCCCCCAGCCTCAGTCTACTCCGCACCGTGTGGCCGGCCCGACCCAGTGGCTTAGCCGGCCCACCCCGCCTGTGGCAGTGAGACATGAAGACGTCTCTAGAGGTTTGAAATAGGTAAAGAAGAAAACGTTCGCACTGTTTTCCTTTCCAAAATATTGTTGTGGAAGGAATCTGGAATATTATTGTATTTTCTTCTAAGATGATTCCACAAGTAATGTTTCTCTGTAAAGCCAATAACAGTGCAAGTATGGAAAATCTTCAAGTAACTAGATATTTTCTGTAGACTCAGATTTAGGGAAAATGGTCAATTCCATGGAGAGGAAGGAAGCAGAGAAGAAGGCAAAAGGGAAGGTAATAGAAAAGCTGATGCCTAGTTTTAAAAAGCCAGCCTTCTGAGTATTTGCAGTAGATGAGGGGGCAATTATCTCAGTTTCCCTAGGGCAAATGCAGTCCCTGGGGACTGATCTTGTGAGACCCTCAGCCCGAGAGTGTCTGTCCTCCACGCACTCTGTCAGGAATGCGGATCTCTCTGACATGTGATGGAGAACCGATTCTCATATAACTTCTAATTTTTTTTCAGTACTCATCCCCCACAATTATTAACTTTTGCTTTAAGTCAGGGTCTTACTAAGTTACCAAGTCGCCCAGCCTGGGCTCAGACTTGCAATCCTTCTGCCTCAGCCTGTTAGAGAGCTGGGATCTACCATTTTTCCAAGATAGAGTTACCTACGATAAATTCACCCATTTTAAGATTTTCTACATTTTGACAAATGTGGAACCATCGCTGCCATCAAGAGACGCCCATTGCTCCAAAAAGTTGTCTTGAGCCTCCTTGCAGCCTGTCGCCGCCCCTCCTGGCCTGGCAGCTACTGACTTCACTTCTATCCCTGCCTTACCTTTTTCAGAATGTCAAACACGACGCAGCCTTTTATGTCCCTTTGTCGCATTTAGAATAATGTTCCTGAGACTCTTCTCTTAGCTTAGTCCATTCTGTTGCCCAGTATTCTGTTATAGGTCCCTGCCGTTTGGCATCCATTCATTGGCTGATGGACATTTGATTCTTTGTGGTTTGGAGTGCGTTAAGCTGGTTTGTAGATGAAACCCTGGATGAGCCAGTGTCTAGAGGAGCCCAAAGCCCCATGCACTCTTAGGTGGGGCTTCATGGAGGATCTGCAGTATGTGATGCTGGTGAAGGGTGTGTGGTTTAGCAATCAGTTAGGTATGAATATGGGAAGGTTGGCCCTGGGTGTGGGTGGCGCCACCCCAAAGGCTTGTAGGCTGGATGAATAAAAGGGAAAGGGAGGCTTGCTTCACTACTGGTTGCTCGCTGCTTCCTGCCGGCCCCCCATGGACTCTCTCCTCTGCCCTTCTGTCCTGCCTTGGAGTTGGCCAACTATGGACTAAAACCTCTATGAACCCTGAACTAACTTTTCTCCTTTAACTTTGAGTGTTGGGTATTTTTTCTCAGCAACAAGAAAAGCAAGACAGGGCAGTTTGGGTCCTTGTGTAGACTCACAATTTTCCTCTTTTAGTACTTTTCAGACAAACTTTTTTTTTTAAATCTCTCATCTCTCTAGGAGTGGAATGACTGGGCCCTATGAAAGTGTGTGCAAGACTCCCTAAGACCTTGAAGAACTATTTTCCAAAACGGGTAAACCATTACATTTTCCTGGCAGTGCTGTAGAAAGCCTAGCTTAGACAGCTCTGACAAACAAACAAATCCTCCACACAGAAAATAGTAAAAGGTGGGACCCACGTGGAATATTTGGAGTCTTCACATGCTGCAGGTGAGACTGTAAAATGGTGCAGCCCCGGAGCACAACAGTTCAGCAGTTCCTGCAAGTTAAATTGCTCCTGCCTAGCACTGGAATAATCTAGATATGGGGTATTTGCATTTTGCGTTTGGAAAGACCTTTCCTCGGGGTAGGATGCTTATATGGCAGGAGTCCTATCTGTGAGCATTACACAAAAGAATTGAAAAGAGGTGTTGAAACAAAAACATGCACTTAAATATTCATTATGCACAGTCACTGCATGTGAAAACAACCCAAATGCTCATGGATGCATGAATGGATAAACAAAATGAACTGCAGCTTACAGTAGAATAATACACAGCCACCAAAAGGAATGAGGTGCTGACGCACTAACCTGGATGAACCTGAAAACCATAGGTTCTGTGAAAGAAGCAAGAAACCAAGGCCACATGCTTGTATGGCTGCATTTCTGTGAAAAACCCAGAATAGGGCAATCTAGAGGGGCAAAAAGCAGATTTGTGGCTCCAGGGGCTGGAAGAGGGGAGGTGCTAACTGTGTCCCCTGCGTTCTGTATTTCATGGTGCTTTGACCTCTGGGTGCAGTGCAGACCCAGGAAGGGCCCCTGTGGTGCCAGTGAATTTCTGGAGATCCAGAGTCTCTCCCAAGCATGGGCCTCGATGCATGAACCAACTGCAAGCCCACCCCTGACCTTAGCAGCCCGCTGCAGCCCATAAACCAGGACCCCCGCAGTGCCCAGAGCCTGCTGAAAGAACACACACCCCCAGAGTCCTAACCTGATCACTGGCTCACCTCCCTCGGCCCGCCTATCGCTGAAAACCGTGCATGCTCTTTTCCGCTTCCGCTTCTGTCCCCCACCCTGGAGCCACTGTGAGTGGTGCAGAGAGGTCTGGGTGTCCTGTGTCAGGGGCCTGCGACCGTGACTCCCTTTCCTTTGTGGAAGTCCTTCCCACGCCTGTGTGTCTTCCAGCTCCTGACCAACAGTGATCTTGGATCTTCTTTAAAACAGGAGGAGGACAGGGTGTGGCTGCCAGTGTGCTGGGGGACACGCTCAGGAAATGGACACAGGTGCGGCTGTGCACCACAAGTGTGTGTATTTTACCACAACAAAGAAAATGTTGAAATTCGGTTTTCTGCATCTTCATTATCACTGGCTGCAGTCACCGTTACTAATTCTAGCCACTCCTGCAGGCGTGCACTACTTCATCGTGGGGTAGTTTGTGTTTCCCTAATGATGAAGGAGACTCAAATTTATTTGAGTTCGACATAAAGGTGGCAAAAGTGATTCAGAGTTCTGATGCACCCCTCATTCTGTTTCCCTTAATCTTAAAAAACCACAGAACAATGGGGGAAACCAGGAAATTAATACATGCATATGGTAGACTAATTATACACAAATTGAATTTTACCCACTTCCTATGTGTTTGTTTTTCTGGTCAAATTTTCTCAACAGCTCTTTAATCTTTCTTTGCCTCTGACACTTTTGATGAATACTGTTCAGTTACTTTAAAGATGGTCCCTCGATGCCTGTGTTAATCAAAGTCTTACGGAGAGATACTTGAGACTAAGACAAAGCCTGCTTCATTGTTATTTTACTCGGTGATCTCAGGATTTTTTCTCGTCCTAGCCTTCAGCAACTATACTTGCCACTTTTACTTGACGGTAATTTTCTGTTTTCATTACTCTGATATTTGCACATTAGAATTTTACTGTAAGAAAGGGCAGTTCTTTCTCTTCCATTTACTTGTTTATACCATAGTTACTTGGGAATATTTATTTTACACAGTGGGTTATAATCCAATACTATTATTATTTGTTTTATTGTTCTAATTGTCCAAGCTTTGGTCCTTGGGGGCCTTTGTGTCCTTTTGACACACCCTCCATCACTCTTTGGATATTTCCTTGCTCCTTGACATTAAAAGAATTCCCAGACTTGCTGACATCCTTCATTGCACTTATTTGCTATTTGTTTGTCTTCCTTGGTGAAATGTCTGGTCAAATATTTCCCTATTTTAATTGGATTATTGTCTCCTTATTATTGAGTTATAGTCATCTTTATAAATTCTGTAGAAGAGTCCTTCAGTTAATATTTGTGACTATTAATCGTATGATCAATTTAAGTGAACTAAGAGAAGCCCAGGAGATGACTAAAGCACACTTCGTGGTGTATCTGCGTGGGTCATGGACACACGACCTTGGGGACTGTGTCTGACCCTGGCCCTTTCTCTCTGGCACTGTTCCCCTGCTCTGTTTGCCAGTCCATGAATTAAGCACCTTTGTTCTGCCACACCCTTCCACCGTGGTATTCCTGTCCTGTAGCCAGCTGATCAGGGATGGAAAATCTCTGAAACTGTGAGCCAAATTAAACACCTCCTCCTTTAGGCTGTGAGCAATAGGAAAGTGACTAATACAGAAAGTTGGTACCAGAGAAGTTGATTGTTGCTATAACCACACCTGACCAAGTAGTTTAGAAGCCTTCAGAACTGGTTTACAGAAGGTGTTTGGGGAAATTTGAAGAAGACTGGAATGCTGGACTGCATCACACGGTATAAACATGAGAACCTCTCGTTTGAGAAGAGGAACCCTAGGACCTCTGTTCAACAAGGCCATTCTGGAGAATTGGTTCCCTGGAATTCATTTCACAGTTCTCAGTCATTCATATACTCAGAGGCTGCTGCAGCCATGGTCCAAGGGGGCTCAACTTCTGCTTCCAATGATAGTAGACCTTGTCATCCATGTGATTCTGGTTTTACTAGCATGCAGAATGCAAGATCTGTGGGCTTGCAGGAGCTTTCATCCAAATTTCAGAGAAAAGTCTGGAAGTCCAGGCAAGGAACCCCTGAGAAATATGTATGAAGCTGTGGGAATGAAGCCAAAGGTGTAGTTGAGACCCAAGAAAGTTAATGGATGTGGAACAACTGCCAAGGAAATCTGCAGACTATGAATGGAACAATCCAAAGACTGTGGGCTGCAACCAGCAAGGCCATAGGGATTAGGCCCCCAAGCCCTCTGGAACTCACGTCTCCCACCTTGTGTGCCAAGGACTTAACGTATGCCCTGCTGTATTCCAGATTTTGCTTTGATCTGATTCTTTTCTGTCCCTCTAGTTCTCCCTTTTGGAATGGAAATGCTGAACCACTGTATATTGGGATTATAAAATTTGTTTTCTCATTTTTACAGAGGTTCACAGAAAAGTGTTTGCCTGGACTCTCAGAAAAGACTTAGACTTGAACTTCTGAAAAATACTGGAACTGTTGAGGGTTAGGGGAAAGGGACTATTACATTCTCAGTTGTACACAGGGTAGTTGCAAGAAGTTCAGCAGAGTTCTTATTATTGTGTCTATTTGAAGAATAAGCATGACTGGAGGAGATGAGTTTGGATATTAAGTTGACAAGGGGTTGTTTGTGATTTGATTGTGCCATACCAACTCGATAGGATTAAGACAGGGAATAAAGATTAAGAAATTAATATTGGAATTAATCAAGCACACTTCTTTGTGTGTCTGGGTGGGTCATGGAGACATGACCGGGGGGTTTATGTCTGGCCCCTGGCCCCTTTCTCTCTGGCACTACTTCCCTGCTCTGCTTCCTGGCCCCATGAACTAAGCATCTTTATTCCACCACACCTTTCCACCATGATGTTCCCGCCTTTGATCCATGGACCAAATTCCCTGATACCATAAACCAAATTAAAACTCGCCTTTAAATTGGAGAGTTCGGGTTATTTGTCTCAGTGATGAGAAACTGACTGGTACAAATATGTACTTTGCAAATATTTTCCTTCCCTTTTCAGCTTATTGTTTCATTTTCTTAAGAGTCTTTTGCAGCTGCACTTTCTATATTATATCTAAATTAACTTTCTCTCATGCTAGAATATGAAATTTTTAAACTTTTTTATTAGTACATGTACACAGTACATTTATTGTGGGGAGTTTGTACATGTATATTACATAACCTAATTCTTCTTGTCCCCTTCCTCTCCTATCCCTCCTTGCTCCCTACAACTCTTATTCCCTTCCTGATTTAGAAAAAGATCTCCTTACTTCTTATTATCTATCCTTGTTTGGCTCTTTAGTTATATCTTGGTTTCTCATCTAAGATAACTTTAATTCACCACCAAAAAGATCTCTTGCATTTTTTCCTAAAACCTTTACTGTTTTGCTCTGATATTTACATGTGAATAATTTTTATTTAATTTCTGTGTAAAGTAAAAGATAATGGTTGAGGTTCATTTCTGTCGCATATTGTTGTTTAAAGAAAATTTACCCAAAATCAACTGACCATGTATGTGTGAGACTATTCCTGGGTTTTCTATTCTATTCCATTAACTTATAATATCGTCCCTTACTTCAAAATCACTGTCTAGATTTCTGTAGTTTTATAGAAAGTCTTGAAGTAAGATAATGAGAGTTCTGCAACTGTTCTTTTTTCAAAATCACTTTGAGTATTCTAGAACTTTTGCATTTCCTTATAGATTTTAAAATTTCTACAAAAATGTGCCTGCAGGTATTTGAGACTGTGTTGAATCTATTGATCAGTTTGGGGAGAGTTGTGATCTTAGCCACACTGAATCATGGAACCCGTGTGCTAATGCATGTATAGTTACTTAGGTTTTATTTAATTTCTTTCATTCATGATGTACAGCTTTTAGAACATTGATTCTGCACATACACTGCTAGATCTAGGGCTATGCATTCAATTTGTTTGTCTTTGGCTTGAGGCTATTAAAAATAGTACTTTCTAATATTTTATTATTTTTGATAGTGTGTATATAATTGATTTTTTTATGCTGATCTTGTGTCCTGTGATCACATTATTCTCACATATTCTAAGCGTTCTTATGAAAATCTCTGGGATTTTTCTCCTAGAAAATCATCCCTCATTTATTTGTGTAGATCCAAATAACGTATCTGTTATCATTAGTAAGATACTCTCCCTGGCTGAAGAATTTTAATTTTTTTGTAGTATTACAATGTGCATAACAAATTAACCTTTGTTCATCTCAAGAAGTCTCTGTTTTGCTTTCATTTTTAAATTTTCATAGGCTACAGACTTCCAGGTAGACAGCAACTCTTCACTCAGTGCTTCAAAGATGTCACTCAGTTACTACTTGGCTTACAGTTTCAGCTGTAATGCTTATCTTTGTTCCTCTGCACATGATACGTATTTTTCTTAAGTTTCTTTCAAGAGCTTGTCTTTATATTAAGTTCTAATGTTTGGCTATGATGTGTTTGCTTATTTATACTTAAGCTGCTGAAGGTACTCTGAGTATCTTATGTATTTGGTTGATTGTTTTTCTTTAATTCTGGTTGATTATCAGCCACAGCTGCATGCATCTCCTTCCTGCCCCCTTCTCTTGCTTCTGCCTTCTCCTCTGAGAACTACCATTGCGTGAATGTGCACGTGTGATGCTACCCCACAGCTAGGTGATTTCGTTCTGCTTTATCTGTTTTCTTGCTCCTCTTTCTTCCTTCTCTCTCAGCCTGAATTATTTCAAGGGACTCAACTTCAAAGTCAGGGACATTTTTTTCTCTGCTGTTTTCAAACTTCTGATAAGCTTGCTGAAGTAGTTCTTTGCTTTTAATTTTACAAATCTAGCATTTCCATTTCACTGTGTTTTATGACATTTGTTTCTCCATAGAACTGCTTTGTTCATACATTTTGTTCCACTCATCCTCTACCTATCATGTTGATTATAGTTCTTTTGGATCCCTTTTAAATCATTCTGACACCTGGATCATCTCAGGGTCTGACTCTGCTGATTGCTTTATCTCTTGACAGGGGACTGTTTTCTAGAGATTTTGTGTCTCTCATAATGTATTAACTGAATATGGGCTACTATATGTGAAATGACAGTAGAGGCTGATATGAGAAGCATTTATTCATGGAAACAGGCAGGCATCCTCTGACAGGCTGCTGGTGTGGGAGTTGAATCACCCATTCAGTTGAGTTGGATGCAAAGTTTTTGTTGCTAGAGTTGCCTTTAGTGACTTCAGATTTTTAACTGGAAGACTGCCACTTTCTCTGGTGTTTACTGTGGAGCTGGACTGTTGTAGCTTTCTTCTACGACTGTACAGCACCCTCAGCTCTCCGTGTGCCCCGCACACCTGCACTGGAGTGAGGGACCTTCTCCACACCTGGCCCCGTTACCAGCAGGCCTGCTACGTCTTGGTGCTTGGCGCCTGCTTTGTAGTAAAGTGAGGAACAGTCTCTTGGTTCTCTTACTCAACTCTGTCTTAGGTGTGTGACTGGGGCTCAGGGATGGGACTTTCTTTGTGTTTCTGCTTTTCCCCCACGCCAGGCTAACTGTGCTTCATCAGCAGGTGAGGGCTGTGGGCGATGAATTCCCCAAGCCTCCCACTTAGTGAGAGCAGACTTGCACCTTGAATCAGCACAGGGCCCTGTGCTCAAGCTGGGTGTCTGCCCTTCTGCAGGAGAGGCGGCCTTTGCAGAGCATCTTCCTCGGGACTTGGGGCCACCTTGTCTCAGCATGGCTTTGGCTCCACGGTGAGGAGTCACGAAGCAGCCACGGCTTCATGTCTGTGCACACTGGTGCAGGCTTCCTTCCCTGTCCCCAGTATTTCTTGAACATGCTTGGGAAGGACTCATAAAAAGCCCTGGTGAGTGCAGACGCCTCTCGGGTGTAGAATCCCAGGCTCTGTGTGGTACTGCCAGCCCGCCCCGCAGTTCATTGGAGGTGCTGTTTCCAGGGGTCTGGATCAAGACGTCCTGCTGCAGAGACTCAGCCCTGTTCTCCTTCCTCTTCAGCCTCTGGAGATGGCCAGCTTCTTTGGCAGGTGGACGACTCCCTCTAATCCCCGTCCTGGTTTTTACATTACCTTTCCTCCTATGTGCGTTTCCTATAAGAGTCCCATCTCAGGACACTTATCAAATTTAGGGCCAACGTGAATAATGTGAGATGATTCCACAAAGACCCTGTCTCCAAATAAAGCAAGTAAGGGTTACGGGGTAGACCTGCTTTCGGGGGCCACTGTTCAACCCCAAGCCCTCATCCTCAGCAGCAAAGAAATCACTCGGTGTCAGCTGCAGACTTTCTGTCATGTTCATAGTAACTACTTTCCTTGGGGCTTTGCTAATCCATGCATCAGGATGCCTGTCTTGGTAACTTTTCACTCATTGCTGAGACAATACCTGATGCCCAAAATTAGGAAAGGAAAGGTTTATTTATCTTACAGTTTTTGGAGGTTTCAGCCCATAATCAGCTGGCTCCAAAACAGGTGGCATGGCACTGGGGCAACACTTCAAGGCAACAGCCAAGCAAAGGCAGCCAGAGTAAAAAAGAGGAAAGAATGAGCTTCTTCTCCTCCCTTATATTGTACACAGGACCCCCTCCCCTCCAGGGTGGGTGTAGCATTCACAAATCTCCTTGCCTTCCTTTGCCCAGGATGAGGATATTTACAAAGTAAGAACCCTGGCTCCCTGCTGAGTCTCTCAGTTAAACTTCTGACCTTCTCAAATTGACACAATGAACAGGTAATTGCTTGTGCTCCACACCCCAGGATGTAGAGCTGCTGAGTTACTTAATTAAGCTTCTAGACTTCTCAAGTTGACACAATGTATGAACCATTACAATCCGCTTTGCATGTCTTATCAGTTTGTGAGTCAGTTCACCTATGTTCTGTGCCACCTCAACCTTTATGAGGCTCAAGAAGAATTCCCATCTGCAACCTATACAGCTTCTTCCTGTGGTCAGAGCCGGGAGCTGGGCCCTCTAAGGCACAGACCCCGCTCCCACGGATGCCCTGCTCCACTGACCCTGTGCTGCGTTCAGCAGATCACTGAAATCATCTTCAGAACTCTCAGGACTTTTAGAACCTGGCACCTCGCTGCTGACCAGTCTTCGCCAGAGGAGTTTAGCTTCTGTCTCAGGGTGTGGTGGGAACTAATGTTTCTGTTCTCACAGGTGACATTCCCGGGGGTTCCCGGCTGTGAATTCTTTCCCATGTGAAATCTACTATAAGAGCACATTCTGTCCTGGGGACCCCGGGGACAGAGCAGTGCGTGTCCCTGCCTGCAGCGGGGAGATGCAGGGGTGTGGCAGAGGCCCCAGGGGATCCTGGCTGGGCCCCTTCCCCCACAGCACCAACACAGGCCAGAGAATCGCACACTCCGTTGTGACCACCACAGCTCCCTCTATACTGGAGTGTCACCATCTGAAATAGTAGCTTTCACCCTACCTAGGGCTCTGGTACCCTCATGGCCAGGGCCACAGGGCTGAGCCTCACCTCCAGAAGGCTCCTGTGCTCTCTTACCCCGACTTCCTGTGTGTCACCCTCATCCCTGAAGTGGTGCTGCTCGGGGCCTTGGGCAACACCTTCCCACCTCCCGACCAGACCTCTCCCGGCTGCAGCCCTGGGAGCTTCCCTGGCCGCCTGTCTGCAGGGCCTCGCCTGGCCTGGGTGCACTGGGTACGGGAAGCCCTGCCAACTAGGGGACCTGCAGAGATGGAGTCCCCTACTTGTGCTTCACACTGTGATTTGCAGCCCCACAGACCTGCTGGTCTGGGATCAAGAACACGGGCCAAAGGCTAGATCCGCTCTGCATCCCTGCACGTCCCCGAGTCCCTTCCCTCGTTCCATCCTGACACAGGTAACAGTGTTTCACGCAAAGTCAACTGTCCTTTCCCTTCTCCCCCTTTTCCTCAGTGGAGAATGTTCCGCCTTGCGCGCTCCAGGGAAGGAAGCCTGCAGCCCTGAGCTCCGGGGAAGCCCGACGTGCACGCTGATCACTCCTCCCATGCTCCCAGCACTGGAGCTCACGACCCAGAGTGGTCCCGGGAGGGGCCTGGGGCTGTGGGCAGAGGAAGCCGAGATGGCACACTGACCCAAAGGAGCAGGACGGGCAGGACCCGGGAGGTGGCAGGGCAGCCATCCACAGGCGAAGATCTCACCTTGCGGGCAGAGCCTCATTCCGCACCTGAGGCCCTTGTCCACACCTCCTGCAGCTGGAGAGAGGTGAGGATGGCGCTCTTTCCCATGGACGGAGCCTCTACACCCTGAAACCTCCGAACGCACCATAAAGGCAAAAGACAGGCCTCCGTGTTTCTGAGCCTCGTTTCTGTAAACCGGGACGACAGTGATGTCACAGGTAGCCCGACAGCAGAGTCCCTGGAGCACCGGGTGCTGGTGCCGGGGTTAGTGTTGGGTCAATCGTTCCCATTTCCGTTCTCCTGCATCCCACTCCAAGGTTTCTGGGCTTCCGTTCATCTCCCTGTCTCCTCCCTCCCAGGGATCCCGTGGCTGGCGGGCCCTCCTCTCATTCCCCTTGTGTCAGTCCCATCCTCAGAAAAGCATTGCTGCCCCCTGGCTTAGGACGAGGGGTCCATGTGCTGACCCCCAGCACCTGTGTCTCTGCAGCGCCAGATGGCAAAAGGGGACCCTGCAGTTGTGATTAATTCAGGGCCTCGAGACAGAGACATCACCCTGGGTGACCGGGCTGGGGCCAGCAGCATCACAAGTGTCCTTGCAATTGGGAGGCAGAGAATCTGGGTCAGTGAGATGGAAACAGGACGAAACAAGTTGGGAGTCCAATGATGTGGCTGTGACCCGGAAACAGATACTCCTTGAAGCCACCGGACAGGGCCAGCACAGCGGACGCTCCAACTCCGCTCCCCGACCCACCACGGGCCGCTCGCCTCTGCGCGGGACCTCCACGGACCACGCTGCCCTGCACCCTGGAGCTGCAGTCTGGCGGCAGCAGGAGGCCGACTCGGCTCCCCCTGCCCTGGGAAGGGCTCGCAGCCTTCACGGCTCCTCCTGCTCCTTGCTCCCCTGGCTGCAGCCTGGTCTTGGAGCCCTGCGCCTCCAGGCAACTGGGTTTGCTTAATTGCTTGTTTGGTGTAATTGCTGTATTTGCTTCATTTTC
>RJWM01021326.1:0-35573 GCA_004363535.1 Dasyprocta punctata | reverse complement strand
TGTGCCTCCATGTTTGGCTTTCACTTGCTTTTATTATTTCCTTGAAAATAGAATTTAATTTCTTAGTGGTACTATCAGTAGAATTATCTTTACCTGTTTTTGTGTGGCCCACGTTTTAAGGATGGCTTTAGATATGTAAAATGATTGGAGAAAAGTATCAAGATCACAATATTTCAAGACATGAATCAAAAAAAAAAAAAAAGACAGCTGAGTTAAATAATTGCAACAGAGACTTATATATTATATTCTGCCTGTATAGATACATTTTTGTTCTTTGGATATATATATATATATATATATATTTTTTTTTTTTTCCCCAAATCCGTTTTACTTCAAAGAGAAAAAAACATTTCTAAACACAACAGTCGGGACAGTATTGCGATCCCCAAATCAGTCACCCAGAGTGCAAGACATCTGCATTCAGTTGTCTGAACAGTACCAGCACAAACCTTTCTCTTCAGTGAGCTCAGAGGAATCAGTAGTACAGCTATCTTAACTATTATCTTTGGACCTATACTAAACTGAACCTCAAAAGCAGTGTGTTGAAGCTGGGCATGGTGGTACATGCCTGTAATCCCAGCACTCGGGAGGCTGTGGCAGGAGGATCGCTGTGAGTTCCATGCTGGCCTCTACTACACAGTGAGACAAAAAAAAAAAAGCAGTGTGTTGATGTTTGTGAAAAGAGAGAGAGTGTGAAAAAGCATTTGGAAAACTCGGCAAAAACAGTTGTCTGTAGGGAATTGGATAATGTTCTGCCTTAACATAAGGCAAGTACAATATATTTTTCTGTTTCTTACATTGGTAAATGTGGTTTTTCTTTGCATCTAGGTATTGCTGAAACTCCATCTTTTTATTGCCTTAGTAACTTGTGACTCACTCTTTTGTGAATTCTCAAGTTTAATTAAATTAAAATCTCTTCTTGCTCTAATTTTATTCCATCCAAATCTGGCTTCTTCTTTTGGGGAGCAGACGTTTCCACAAATCTCTCCTGCTAGTTGTAGCTGTAGTTTTTCATAACTAGAGCATAGGTCCTACTTCTCCATCTGGTAACTTAAGCGTGTTAGACAGCATCTCTCCAGCACTAACACCTTAACTTCCCTCCATCCCTTATACTCAGGAGTGTTGCCTAATCATGATTAACAAGATGGGCAAGGGGATTGAGATTCCAGGTTAAAACAGCTGCAGGTCTGTTCTAGAATAGAATACAAAAGTCTCATGTTTTAAGGAGAAAAATAAGAGACTGCCAAAAAACTTAAATTTATATTCAAATCTGGTTATTTTAGGATACATTTATAAACTTCTGAGAAAATTAGCTTCTATATTTTTATTATTTCTAGAGAAAAGTTTGAAAAACACAAGTAATTTTTGTTTTCTTTTTTTGGGTACTGGGAATCAAACTTAGGACCTCACGCTTGCCAGGTGGGCACTGCGCCACTGAGCTGAATCCCCAGCCCCAGTTACTGAGTTCTTTATCTTTCCAGGCATTGGAGCAGATGCTTTGCAATGTGCAGAGATGAGAGGCTGAGGCCCTGCTTTCAGGAAACAGCTGAACTGAAGAACAGTGGAAAGTTAAGGTCAATGAGGGGCATAAAAGGCCTCTTAGAGAAAGAAGTGTGATGCTTGAGCTGGACTTCAGAAGCCGAGAGTGTACTTAGACACTCAGAGCACAGGTTGGCGAAGAGCACGCAGAGGGCAGAACGCTGGCCAGAGACAGAGTTGGCAGTTGCTAGAGGTCTGTCGGGCAGATTGATGAACCTAACTGAAGCCTAGGCCAGTGTTGGTGAACCTTTCACAGTTTTTATTGATACGAACGGCCCACTGTGGCACAGATGCCGTAAGTCTGCCACCACTGGCCTAGGCGTACAGAAGGCCAGGTAGATGTGGTCATACAGCACAGGCAAAGGAAAGGAAGCAGAGGCCTAGGCCATGCTTATTTAGCACAATGAGGGGTTTGAACTTCTTTCTCTAAGAGTAAGTTAGTAAGCATGTAGTTGCTTACTGCAGTGCATGTATCACCTCATTCAGTCCTTACAGAGTCGTTTTGCGGTCCTGTCACCTGTTTTTTTACAAATAGGGAAACCAAACTTTGGAGAAATTAAGCAACTCAAGGTCACACAGCTAGTAAATGGTGTAAATACTGTAATTAGGTGACAATTCTCTGTTTTATAAAGATTACTTATATGTACTTCATAAAATCGACTTTACTAATCATTATATTAGAGGTACAATTAGACAGGTAAGAGTAATAGCAGAGATTAGGCTTAGGAACTACAGAAACCTTTGTAGTCCAAAACTGATGCAACAGTTTGTTTAAAGTATAGTTGCCTCTTGCTCAACTTGCTAACTTTGTTGTACAGTGTTGCAGCATTGTATATTTTTTAGCAGGAGACATAAGACTTTCATCCTGAGAACAGAGCAAAACATCTTGGTCAAGATTTTGACTTGGTGTGTGTTTGGAATAAATTCATGTTTAAAAATATTACTTAGCTCTACTAAGATAATGCTCAAGGCACCTGTCTATCAGTAAGCAAACAGACAAAAATGGAACTCAAATTCCAGTTAAGTTTTCTAATTCATACTAAAACGCCTGGTATAAATAAATATAAAATTAAGGCAGTTGGTGTGTGATGTTAGGGGCTAAGTGTATATCTAAATTGAAATTTAAGATTGCAGATTCGCATAGTTTATATTTTAGTAAAATGAAAATGAACCAGTGAGTCAGCCACCTTGAGTATTGGTAGTTTATTAAAATTGTTGTCCTACTCTGAAGAATTACAAGAGTGTGTCTCCATTTGGATACCTTGTAAATGTGTATGTTAGTTTTGATAGAAGGACAGTGAATCTTTTGTGGTTATTACTGAGCTTTTGACTGATTTAAATTCTGATTCTACGGTTACCATATCCTTCTTTAAACATAGAGACTGAGAATCTGATGACAGAAACATTGTTGTCTCAGTTTTTACTTTAACAGAGCTAAAACTGATGTCTTGATTTTTTTCTCAACTACTGTTGATCGTGTCCTAGGATCTTGGCTAAGGAAAGATAAACCAGGAAATAGAAATGAACTAGTTTGATAGATCTTTATTGTTTTGGAATTAATAGCATATTTTGAACTACCAAATTTTTTGTTCCTGATGACCTAGACATGTTAGATAAATTAGCTGACAGTGTTGCTATTTAAGGAGTAGATACTTTTAAAATAGCATAAGTACTTTTTCAGTGACAAAATGAAGTGTTTTCAGTGTGACAATAAACAAATGAGCCTTCAACTTAAATTTAATACCAAAACTGGTTGGATTGTACTGTAAATAAAATTTGTTTGTGAATTCTGTCCAGAGAATTTTCATTGCTTTTGATCCAAGAAGTTCAAGAGTGTACTTTGTTTAAATCATTGATAATCAAGTGTTCTTGAAGACCATGTTTCAAGTCATTTCTTTGCTTATTTTATTTATTTATTATTTTTAATATTGAAGTTACACTTTCATTTAAAGTTAATTGACAGCAAAAAGTTAATTGGCAAGGCATGGCAGAATACGTATTTTCAAGCAGTTTAAATAAATCAAATATAAGTAAAATCTTTTGCAAAGAAATGTTTGTTCACAAAGTTGATTTCTTTTCTTTTTGGACAACGGAGTATCACTGTGTAGTTCAGGCTGACCGGGAACTCACTGTGTAGCCCAGGCTGGCTTCAAACTTGCAGCAGTTCTCTTGCCTCAGCCTTTTGAGTGTTAAGATTACAGGTGTGTGCCACCATTCCTTTTTTTTTTTTTTTTTTTTTGAGACAGGGTTTCCCTAAGTTGCTAATTTGCCCAGACTGGCTCAAACTTTGTTTTTCTGCCTCAGCCTCCCAGAGTGCTAGGATTAGACATACACAGCACCATACCCAGCTAGGTATTGTTTCTACAGAAGTAGAATGACAAGAAGAATGCTTAATTGTGAAGGCCCCTGGTTCAGTACTGTAAAAATTAATTAATTTTTTTAAAAAAGAGGCAGTACCTAATATTATCACTTTAAAAATTCAGAAATGTGCAGCTGAGTGAGGTGGTACACACCTGTAATCCCAGCATTTGGGAAGCTGAGGCAGGAGGATCACCATGAGTTTGAGGACAGACTGGGCTACATAGTTGGTTCAAGGCTGGTCTGAACTGCATAGTGAGACCTTGCCTAAAAAAAAAAAAAAAAAAAAAAAACAGAAACTAATGAAAGCAATGGTGTTCATGTAGCTGTATCAAGACATTTTCAGGATAAGCCTCTTTATTTTTAATAAGAAAACTTTACAGGTGTTTCATTTAATAGGTAATACATTTCCTGTAATTTGTTCTTCATTATAATATTTTTCTATTTTAGACTCCCTGCCTTAGTACCAACTCCCTCATTTACAAAATTGTAAACAGTGTTAATCTTCTTATATGAAACTAAAATTATTGCTGGGCATGACAGCTCACACCTGCAATCCCAGCACTCTGGGCGGCTGAGACAGGAGGATCAAAAGTTTGAGCCCAACCTGGACAACTTAGCAATTTTGCAAGACTTTGTCCTTAAAAAATGACAAAAGTTGCAGAGATGTAGCTCAGTGCAAAGGCCCTGGGTTGAAGTCCCAGTAGTGCTTAATTGATTGATTGATTCATTCATTCATGGAACAGGAATCCTTCTGCTACAGTTTTTCTTAATGCCATGCACGCCTGACCAAGGCAAAATGGACTCTGAAATTCAGCCCACACTGCACTCTTCTAGCAGTGCAGGCCTTGAATAGGGAAGCCATCGCCTGCAGGACAAGCTGCCCTTCTCCAGGTCACACAGAGAGGCACTATGGGCTGCCAAGTGCACTCCTTTTTTTCATAGAGAGTTTAAAATTCTGAACACTGTCAAACTGTCTCGAGTCTCATTCTAAAAGAGGAATTGGAAAAGTCTGTTCTACCTGGCCTCTCGACTATGACAGGTGGGGCATCACTGATTCAGTCCTTTATACTTAGTTTTCTTTCTGCCTTTAATGCTTTTCCCTGACCTCACCTCCCTAAGGTTTTGGCCCAGCTCTTCTCTTCCCCTTGAGGGCTTCCCTGACCTCTCTGTTTAAAATTGCATTAAGATGTACCTATATCAGCTCCTCACAATGAATGTAATCATTATGTACTGCAAACCATGGAGTAATAATAATTAAAAAATAAATTTAAAAAGTAAAATTGCAGTCACGTCTCCAACACTCCCCCCTTCTCTCTTTCTGTCCCCCCTTTTCATTTCCTCCCCAGTGCTCATCACTGTCATACTGTTTTAATTCTTTGTGTTCTGAGAGGTTAAGGGTTTTCTGTTGTATATACATACCCCAGAATGATGTTAGTCTCATAGTAAAACATTCAATGTATTGAATGAATGACAGAATAGAACATTCCCAATATATTGTTATTCTCCCCCTCCAAAATTCTTAGATCCTACCGTTGTTGCAGCATTATGGTAACACAGAAAATAAGATACAGTTCCTATCCCAAAGAAACTGTCAGTGTAGTTAAGGTGATAGTAATGTAGACACAATTTGTTTCACAAGGTCACAGTTTATTCAAGGGAAAAAAAGAGTTGTGTGGTATTGTGTCTGTCTCATAGCAAACAATATGAGAGATGTACTGGAACCTGATAATTAAAATCAGTAACGGTAACATTTCCTACCTTAAAAGAATTTATGGTCAAGTCAGGGAGAAATAAGTCAGTATCTTCATGGCTTTCTTTTTTAAATTCACAATAATGTTATAGTTAGATTGTGCAAGTAAATTGGAAATTTATAGTGCAAAAATTTTCAACTTCAAGATATGAATAGTACACTTCATTATCTGGATCTTATTTAAAATTCATTCTTTATATAAAAACTAATATTTGTACACATTTTTAAATTTTCTCTCAACATTTTAATTTTTTTTGTTTGTTTAGGAGACAAGGTCTTACTCTGTAATTCAGGCTGTTCTTGAACTCACTATGTAGTCCAGGCTGGCCTTGAACTCATAAATTTTTTTCTTTTTTTCTTCAATTAATTATTCAGATTCATACACTGCCACCATGGAGAAACACTTACATAAGTAGAGATGAAAAGATAATGATTTTAACAGTAGAATCTGCTTCTGCCTTTACCAGCCTTTTAAAGCCATTTTTTTCTCATGAAATAAACATAATTATGCCTTACCTTGTGAATATTATTTAAATCTCTAGGACTTCTAAGCTTGTGAATAATAATGATGAAAGCATAATATATTAGTAATATTTTTGTTCCTGCAGTAATTATTCATTTAGTTGCTGGAAGTGGTGGCACACACCTGTAATCTCAGCATTTAGGAGGCTGAAGCAGGAGGATTGTCATGAGTTTGAGGCCAGCCTAGGCTCCATAGTGAGTTTAAGGCTACCCTGGACTGCATAGTGAGACCCTGTCTCAAAATAAAGCAGAAACAAAACCATTCATTTAGCATTTACAGATTAAAATGACCTGAACTGACCAGTTACATGTACTTTTTTTAATTTTTATTATAAGTACATATTTACAGTACATAATGATTATATTCATCATGGGGAGCCTCCCTAGTGCTGGGATTACAGGTGTGTGCCACCACACCTGTACATAACGCATCTGAATCATGTTTACATCCCCTCCCCTCATCCTTCTTGCATCTCTTGGTCCCCTTCACATTTGCCAAAGATCTATCTCCCTTTTTTCTGTTATCATTTATTTTACCCTTTAATTTATTTGTACTTTGGGTTTCTCATATAAGACAAAGTGTGCAATATTTAAGCTCATGTGTCTAATTTATTTCACTTAACATTATATCACAAGGTGTATCCATTTTCCTACAAATGACTCAAATGTATGCTTTATAGCAGAGTAATGCTCCATTGTATATAAATATTTTCTTTCTCCATTCACCTGTTGATGGATATACAGGTGCCTTCCAAAATTTAGCTATTATGAGTTGTGTTGCTATAAACATGGTTATCCATGTACCACTGAAACTTAATGTCTTTCACTCTTTTGAGAAGATGCCTGGGTGTGGGGTGGGGCGGGGAGTCGCCAAGTCAAATGGAATTTATATTTTTAGTTTTTGAGGGGAATCTCCATACTGATTTCCATAGTGGTTGTACTAGTGTACATTTCCATCTACAATGTAGAACCGTTCCTTTTTCCATGCAGCCTCACCAGCATTTACTATTTGATTTTTTGATGATGGCCATTCTTTCCAGAGTAAGATGGAATTGCAGTGTTGTTTTATGTTGCATTTCTTTAATGGCCAAAGATGTTAAACATTTTTTATGTGTGTTTATTGGCCATTTGTATTTCTTCAGAGAAGTGTCTGCTCATTTCGTTGCCCATTTTTGAGTCTTTGTGGGCGGTCTGATTTTTTGTTTGTTTGTTTGTTTTTAGTTCTTTATATATTCTAGATATTAATCCTCTGTCTGAAGTATAACTGGCAAAAATATTTTCCCGTTCTGTAGGTTGTCTTTTTACTCTTTTGGTTGTTTCTTTTGCTTTTAAATTTGATATGATTCCATTTGTTGATTCTTTTTTTTTTTTTTTTTTTTTTTTTTTTTTTTTTTTTTTTTTTTTTTTTTTTTTTTTTTTTTTTTTTTTTTTTTTTTTTTTTTTTAAACTGGAGATTGAACTCACAGTGTCACACTTGCCAGGCAAGTGCAAGTGCCACTGAGCTAAGACCCTGGCCCTCATTTGTTGATTCTTGATGTTATTTTATTTCTTTTGAGGTTCAGAAGGTCTTTGTCTATGCCTCTGTCTTCAAGATATTTACCTATTTTAACAGCAAATTCAGTATTTCTATTTTAATATTTAGATCTTTGATCTATTTTGATCTAATTAGTACAGGGAGAGAGATATGCATCTAAACTGGATCTTCTGCATGTGTGTGGACAGTCAGCTTTCCCAGCACCATTTGTTAAAGAGTCTGTCTTTCCTCCAGCGTGTTTTTGGCCCCTTTGTGAAAGATCAGATGCCTAAGTATGCCTCGGGTTAGTTATATATATTTTTATCTCTTGCAACTAGCATGTACTTAATGTTGCATTTCTTAACTGCAGATATGCATAGGATTTTTTTTCTTTTTTTGTCTTTTTGAGACAGGGTCTTGTTATGCAATGTAGGCTGGCCTTGAGCTCAGTTTGTAGCATAGGCTGGTCTCGAACTTGCAACTCCTCCTGCCTCAGCCTCCCTAGTGCTGGGATTTTAGGCATGTGCCACCACACCTGACTTGCATAGGATATTATTTAAGGTAAAAATGCTCAAAAGTAGAATGCTGTACACTTCTATCTAATTTAGTTTTAAGAATGAACCTTTTAAAATGCAGTTTAGATGTTCATTTTTCATTGTGAATAAAGAGAACTTACGTTTTCTCTACTATCTTTCCATTCTTCTACACAATACTGTTTAGAAAACTGTCCCATAATTTAAATGAGTGGAAGCAGATTGCAAAATAATATATGTGGTGTCATATGATGTTTAACTTATATCTTTGCTTTTTTTAAAGTAGAAAAATGTACAGCAAAAATCTTAGTGCTGGTTGTCTTTGACTGCATGCAGGTACTTTCACTAGCCTGTCTTGAAGAACATTAATGTTGCCACTCTTTTTCCTTTTCAGAATCTGATATCGATGCTGCCACTGCGATGATACTTTTAAATACTTCTATAGAGCAAGGGATTTTAGAATGTAAGCAATGATGCTTTTCTTCTCAAAATAAATGTGAATGAATACCTTTTAAAGCATAATTTAGAATACAAAATGTTTTAACTGTCATGGCAAATTACTTTTTAATTCAATTGTTTTAATCTGAATAACTTAGTTTCTGTTTTATATTTTCATTTATTTATATAAACAGTTGAAAAATTGAAATTAATGTTGTGAGAAATTTGTCTACATTGACCAAGAAATGGATAGCATAATGTACCTAGAAAATGAGCTTAAAAGACCTAAAAATAAAAATGAAAGGTATCTATAAGAAAATATAGGAAAGCAGATTTGTAAGTTAGAACAGGAGAAACTTATTTAAGATATAAAACACAAATTCTCTACAGTAAAAAGATGGATAAATTTACAGTTATGATAACAAAAAACACCTTTAGGGAAAGTAACCTAAGGAGACTGTGGGGACAGCTCAATGACAGAGTGCTTGCCTAGCTTGTACATGTATGTGAGGCCCTGTGATCTAGCACCACTAAAATAAAGGAAGAAAATAACATAAACAAAATACTGGAGAATTTTTAAAACCATGTATTACAGACAAAAGATTAGCATTGAGTTTCTAAAGGATCCTACTAGTAAGAAATTAAACAGTTGGACAGAAAAATCAGCAAGATATGTGAATAAAGTGTTCTCAGAAGAGGAAATAAATATGAATAGCACACATGTGAAAAGTTGAACTACTGTAGAAATTGAAGAAATGCAAAATGAAACAGTATTGAAATAACTTTGTGTGTGTGTGTGTGTTGGAGATTATAAAAAATGATGGCTAAGCTGTGCGTGGCAGCAAATGCCTGTTATCTGGGAGGCTGAGACAGGAGAATCACAAATTAGATCTCAAGAGCCTGGGAAATTGACCACCTAACAAAACTCTGTCTCAAAAGTTAAAAAGTGATAATGAATAATAAAAAGGGCTAAGTATGGACCTTAGTACAAAGCCCCTGGATTTAATCTCCAGTATGTTAAAAAAACAAAAGAAAACAAAAAAAAAAACAACAACGTTTGATAGTATGGGAGTAGGTTTTTTCATGTACTGTTGGAGTATTAGCTGGAACAGCCATATTAGAGAGCAATTTGGGAATACCAATAATTTAAAATCTATTCTTTTACTTAGCAGTTGTATTTCTTATTATTCCTCCTGCAAAAGTATTTGTATATAAGTGAGGAAAGACATCCAGAGAATTTTCATTGTAGTATTATGTATAGTAGTAAAAAATTGACAACAACCTAAATACCAACAAATGATTAACTAATCGAAGGGCTATATTTGTATTGAGGCATTACGTGCAAATAGTTCACAATGATTATATGTTCCATGGGAAGGTCAAAGCATATTTTTAAATAGTTATGAAATGTTTCAGAGTAATGAGAGGAAAAATTCTATAAATCATTACTAATCTAAAGCACCTCGTGCTCGGGAATAGTAACAGTAGTTTTCAGCTATCTGTTTTATCCATTTGACCTACTGATGGAAGTTCTGTTTTCCACAGGTGAGAAGCCTCTTCCTCTTAAAACATCGTTGCAGAAAAAGAGAAGTTATGGCCATGCATTCAGTCATCCTAGTGCTGTGCGATTACAAGAGAGTGATTCCTTAGCCACCAGCATTGATCCAAAAGAAGATCACAACTACAGTGCCAGTAGCATGGCAGCACAGCGGTGCGCGTCCAGGTCGAGCGTGTCTTCCCTGTCCTCCGTAGATGAGGTGTACGAGTTCATCCCGAAGAGCAACCACACGGGAAGTGACGGCAGTGAAGGGTTTCACAGTGAGGAAGACACAGACGGTGATGACGAAGAGGACCCTCTTGGAGATAGTGGCTACGTAGCACAGGCTTGTGCAGATACCTCTCGAAAAGGGCAGCCAGGCAAAAAGATGCGCAAACAGTCATGTCAGGAAATCGACGAGGAGCTCAAAGAGGCAGCTGGGTCTCTGCTCCACCTTGCTGGAATTCGCACATGCCTAGGTTCCCTAATAAGTACTGCAAAAATACAAAATCAAAAGCAGCGGAAAAAGTAGAAATACTGGTTAGTGTGAAATTATTTTAAAGTGTGGCAATACTCTTCTACTTAACCCTTTCAAGGGATATCAAAGCCATAATGGACTTCTTTAGTTTTTAGGGTGGGGGAAGGGTGCCAATTGCTTCTTTCTTTCGGAACATTTTTGATAATTTTTTTTTTTTACATTTTTTTATTAAACAATTGCTGTTAGGATCATGCCCAATCATAAATATGTGATATAAAAACCTAAAAGCATAACTTTTATGATAAGTGTCTCCAAGATTTGGAAACTTTTATGCAAGAAAATCCCCTGTCTCTCTTAAAGGAAAAACCTCTTCTGTTAATGCATCAAAATGAAAGATTTGGTAACTCTATACCTTTTTTTGTTTTCCTTCCCATTCTGTAATTAACTGTAGTTACTGATGCAGGTAAAAATTTTCCTGATATCCTTCTCGTATACTCCTCTTCTGACACACAATCTAGATAAGATTAGGGATTTTTTCTTATTTTTTGTTTTAAATTGTTTTTTGTTGCAGCATGAGCAAAGTCAGATATAAATTGGAAAAGATTCTAGATGTCTAGAAAATTCCTTTTGGTTAACATAAGTAGAGAGTACAAAAAAGAGTTCTAAGATTTAGGAAAATAGTTTTGGGGTATGAGTTCATCTAAGTACTCTAATAACTACTATGATACAAAAGTATCATTGAAATGTTTTTATTTAACAGACACTGCATAGCATTCATTGGGGCCCTTTTATTCCTTCCCAAAGTGCTTTGCAGCCATTGTTTCTGTTTTAGCTACTAGCTGTCTTTGTTGAATAGAAATTATCCAATAAGAGGATATAGCCATAAAGTGTGTAATGGAGTAAATCCATTTTGGCATACTTTTGCAATAAGAGAACCTTTCATTTGCTTTCTAAATACACTGCATTCTGAGAGTCTTGTAATAGGAATGAAGTGTAATAAAACATTTTCTGTAATTGCTACTTATGTTGTCATAAGTTAAGTTATTTAGGAAAAAATTTCTTTCCAGATTTTTGTATGAGTTTTAATTGCTGAATTAACTTTTAAAAGACATAATGAAACTGTAGAGATAAAATACCTTCAGGGATTTAAAAATTAGATCTTACACAGTACTGTTTGAGGAGGCAGTATAGTACTCATATGTGCCATTAATCCATGCTAAAAGATTTTATATTATTCCAAAAGTGCATTGACTAAAGTATTTTAAATATTTGAACAAAATTTGCTTGTATGAGACAGTTTTTCATATCCTTTACATAGTTTGACTATATTATTCAGAAAAAACAAGGGATACTAATACTAGAATTCATTATATATATATATACATACATACATATATGTATTTTTACAATGGTGGGAGCAGCTCTCCGAAAGCTCAGTCTTGTCTGGTGGTGTATCCTACGTCATACATGGACGATGAACTTGTTTTCATTTTTCCTCATAATTTATATACACACATACATGTACAGTGTCAGGTTCATTTGCTTTCAGCTGTTTTTATGACAAAATATTTTCATGGATTTTTACAATGGCTTATTTTAACTGGGCAGAGCTATCAAATGAGAATAACAAAAGCATCTTTTTCCATGAATAAGACTTTAAACCAAGGTTAACAGCATTGAAGTTCTCTGTTCTGTTTATGTTGATTTTAATTGAATCCAGGTGACCACGTTAATAGAATTGGTGCTGTTGAAATTTAATAATTTTTAATTTGTTGATAATGTAGAGTGAGCTATAAGAAATGGTTTCCTTGTACATGTCATATCTACAGAAAATAACTAAACTAAGTCAATCTCTTTTACTATAGACAATGAATAAAAAAGTTGAAAAAAACTTATTTACCACACTGTGAATAGGAAAGAGATTACAAATAATCAATTTAATAACAGTATTTTTCAGTTACTTGCCATAGCCCTCTGGATGGAGCATAGCAACACTCTTCAGTGATCTGGTTCCACTTGCCTTGTTCTCCTAGCGTTCTGTACCACCGTGTTCCTACTGGGCCTGGCCACTGCGAAGTCCTTACAAGTACAGGAAAATGATCTAAGCTCAAATAGGGATCTTCAAGGTTTTTTTGTCTCAGTATACATCAAAACCACTTCAGTAAGTTCTTTGATTTTTCTCTCCCTCTTCATGTACTCTTCCCACAAATTTAAATATTTAAGCTACATTCATCACTTGTGAGGAAGATAAACTCTTGTGCACTAAAAGCTAACTGGGAGAAATTACACAATGTTTTACACTTGATTTTTGTACAGAATTCAGTACATCACTTTTCATTTACTAATATACTGTGGCAGTTATTTTCTTTCTTTTTTTGTTTGTTTGTTTGTGTGTTTGTTTGTTATTTGGGTTTTTTTTTGGTTTTTTTTTTTTTTGAGAAAGTCTCACAATGTAGTTCAGGCTGGGCTTGACCTCACTGTGTAGCCCAGACTGGCCTCAAACTTGAGATCCTCCTTCCTCAGCATCTCGAGTACTGGGATTACAGACATGTGCCACCACACCCAGCCCTATGGCAGTTATTTTTGAGAGAAAGAACCAAATTTTTAACTGCAGTACTTTCATGACTCCCATTGAGATGATGATCTGCTCCTTCAGTTGTGCTGAGATACAAACGTGGCTCGTCAGCATGCACTTACAGGAAGTCATTCTGGGTCCTGTGGCTGGAAATCCTATGCCCAGTCACTAACAGATTTTGCTGTAATGAAAGCAACTTAGGTTAGAGAGGTTACGTATTCTTCAACTTATTTTAAAAGTGTGACTTAAGCTAATATATAACTTGCCTTAACAGCAAAATAATACAAATTTTGTTGCAACCAGTACCAATTTATAATAGGTTTCCAGTAAAAGTTTTGTCTTGGTACAATTAATCTCAATCTTTCACATCCCAGATAGAATCAGTGTTTCTTAAATATGTAATTTTGGAATTTATTTGTGCAATATATTACTAAATTAGTTAATATATTTTCAAAATCAGAGAACAAAAATATCTGTATTCATGGAAAATCTTAACTATTGGTGGATCACCTCCCTTTTTCCACCTTTGAGTTTTTCCTGTTCTCATAGCCAATGTGACTTTTCTTAATTTAGAGATCCTATATATTGTAAAACAGTATGTAAATTTTTTTCTTTTGCTACTTTCTGAGGCATTATGTATAAGGCTCATACTAAAATATATGTTAGCATTATTCAAAGTTAGAAAAAGCGTTAGGGAAGCAATGTATGTGTTTTGGTAGAGCAAGTGGCCCTTCCCAGAAGTCTAAGCAACAGATTAGCAACAGATATGAGTATTTCACAAAGCTATAAAAACTGTCCTAACTACTATAGTAATGTAATACCCTTTTGTGGGGGGACTATAGTATTTAAGAATTTTTTGAGATTTTCTGGTTTACATATACTGTATGGTTTTTCTTAGTTTTAAATGTGTAAGTTTTGATTTAAATAAGGTTTATTACTTCATTGTTAATGATGTAGTCAAGATATTTATTGAAAGGCAAAAATAATAGAGTATTTTAATGTTATACCTGCCATTTTTTCCTTTACATCTAACTGCCAGTGCCATTGTCAAAACTTGTTTTTAAAATTGTTGTACAATTTTATTAAACTGCTTAATTTTCAAGTGTTATGTTGCCATCGTATAGTGTATAAAAATGTAAAATTGCCAATTCATTATAACTATTATTTATTTTTAAATGAAAGTATAAGAATGCTTTCTGATTTGAGAAATGTATTGAACTGTTCTTTTTAGTGTAGAATAAAAATTGTCCTGAGTTTGAGTTGTAACTGCCAGTAGATGAACAGTCACAAGCGAACCACTTCTCAGTTGCCAGTCTTTGCTCATATTAAAAACAACTTATGAATGTTTAGTTTTTGTATCTAATCTTTGATTATTAAAATGTTTATAAAGTTTATTTTTACCAAAGAGATGCAATTCATTATGATAAAGTATTGGAGAATAAACTTTTTTTTATAACATTTTTATGGTTTCTCTGTTCCTGGGGGCAGTAGAAGGGGGGTAGTGTCGATGTTAGGTAGCTCTTACTTCTACATACATGCACTTTTATGTTCTATTACAAAGTTGGAATCATGTGCATAAAAAAGTTTCAATTTCAGGATTTTAAAAAATCTGGTTGTACTGTTTTTATGGCTTTTAGATATCTTAATCATTGAAAGCTAAAATACTGTCAATTATAAGTCTTTTCCTAAAGTTGAACTTTTTTCCTGTTCATTTCCATATATACGAGACATTTTGAAATAAGGAAAAGTGGAGTATAATATGAAATTATTTCTAAGTACCGTAATGTTACTTCAAAAATGCTAATAATACTATCCAAAAATTGGAACAGCCAATATAAAATACAATCTTTGATTTCCAATCCCTTTGAACTTTTGTAGTAGTAATTTAAGTAGTGTTTTCTAGATAGTGTTATTTGAAATGAGTCAAATAAGACAGCTGTACTGATTCTAACTACTATCACTTTTTCCTTCATCTCTGACATACAAAGTCATTTAAAAATTGGAACCCATCAGATGTGGTGGCACATGCCTGTAATCCCAGCACTTGGGAGGCTGAGGCATGAAGATCTCGGAGTTCAGGACCATCCTGGACTGTATGATGAGACCCTGTCACCAAAAAAAAAAAAAAAAAAAAAAAGCAAACAAAAACCCTGGGGTATTGTAGCCCCAAATATTGAGTACAGTAATCCAAGTACTATAATTTTGGGCACCAAATATTGAGTACGGTAATCCAAGTACTGTCATCCTTTTTCTAGTCTTCCTCACAATCCAAGAAATTATATTTATAATTCCATTGAGACGTTACTGGAATCCCGTCAAGTTAATTCCAATCTACCACCTCTAATGCGACCCACGGGGAGAGTAAAGATTCTGACACATATTCAAGGTTAAGGGCAGCCAAGGGGTCCTGAGTCCAATCCTCGTGAGGACATGCGGACAAAGGCCTTGATCCTAGGCCTCTCCCAGAAGTTATTCACTAGTGAAGCAAGGGGGTGGCTTGAGGATGAGTGACAGTGAGGATGGCGGGAATTACGTAACGAGCTGGCTAGCAAGGTAGTGAGAAAAGTATCTCTGCAAAATGCAGATAAAGATATGCAGGGGGATCAATTTGCACAACCCAATCAAGATAGCAACTGAATTGTTTTAGGAGGCTGCTGCTTCAGTTTCTGATATGCAAACTTTATGCCCTAGAAACTCACAGCCTCTTTCTCGAGGCTCATACCCAGTGGACATTCCCAGAGCTCACTGGCTCTGCCATCCCACTGTGCTTTATACATCTTACAAAGGTCACTTTGGGAGGAGACTGGACACTGATGGCTTTAAAGACTACATACCAGTACCTGCTTCTGATATGTAAACTTTTATGCCCTGGGGACTCATAGCCTCTTTCTCGAGGCTCATACCCAGTCAACATTCCTGGAGCTCACTGGCTCTGCCATCCCGCTGTGCCTATATATTTTACAGAGATCACTATGGGAGAAAACAGGACACTGTCGGAGGGCTTCAGAGGTTACATACCAGTACCTCGGCTAACCTTATTTACGATGCTTAGAGCCAATTAAAGAGAGAAGAAAATGCCATAGTCAGCTCTGTATATATCAACATAAGGAAATAAGTCTCAATATAATCAATGTTGCAGCAACTGTTCTGCATTCAAGGGGACCCATTCAAGTTGTCTCCCACACTGAGGGGCATGTGTTTCTGAAAGAATTTTATTCTCACTGTTGCATTTATACTATTCTGAAAGGAAAGGAATTATATACATAATTTTTAGAAAAATAACAGGAGATGTAACTTGGTGAAAAAGCACTTGTCTACCCTGATACAAATAAATGATTGAATTAATCAGTGATGAATAAGAAAAAAAATCACTCATGCAGAAGAATTCCAAGTAAATGATGCATCTAGTTTACCCTAAAGGAGTGGAGGCACAGCAGCATTTTTTAAAATTTTACTTTAAAAAGAAAAAAAATACAGAATTTCAAAACAGTAGATTAACAATGTTAGTATATTGCATACTGTTAACTTCAGAGTAGTTGCTCAGATTATAAGACATATGGCTGAAAAATTGCTCAAACAATATAAGCACAAATCATTTTTCCAATGAACTAAAATTAGTACCATGATTATCTTAGCTATCTTGTACATTTGTTTTTTCTGTACTATTTCGCCTTTCCCCCATCCCAATTGTTCTTTCCTTTGAGCAGTTTCTTCCCCTTTCACATTATTGTACGTTTTTGTTTTTTGTTTTTGTTTTTTGTTTGTTTTGTTTTGTTTTTGAGACAGGGTCTTGCTATGCAGTTCAGGCTGGCCTCAAACTTGCAATGATCTTCCTGCCTCAGCCTCCTGAGTGCTGGGATTACAGGCGTGTGCCACCACTATTGTACATTTTGGTTATTATTAACTCTTTGAGTTTCTTATACTAGGGAGACAATACAATGTTTACACGTGCACATCTGATTTATTTCACCTGTAAGCATGCTCTCTAGGTGCATCAATTTACCTATAAAAGCCTCGAGTTTATCCTTCTGTATAGCTGAGTAGTATTCCATTGTATAAAAATACCACATCTCTTTTATCCATTCCTCCTTTGATGGGCATTGGATTGTTTCCAAGAATTAGCTATTATAAATTGTGCTGCTGTAAACATGACTGCACACATATTGCTATGGCGTTGTCTTAAGTTACTTTTCACTCGTTGCTGAGACAACACACCTGACACCCAAAATTAGGGAAGGAAATGTTTATTCAGCTTACAGTTTTTGGAGGTTTCAGTCCACAATCAGCTGGCTCCAACGCAGGGTGGCATGGCACTGGGGCAGCACTTTAAGGCAGCAGCCAAGCAAAAGCTGCCAGACTAAAAGCTGGGGGGGGGGGCAAGAGCAAGCTTCTTCTCCTCCTTTATATAGTAGGCAGGACACCCCCACACACACAGGGTGGGTGTAGCATTCACAAACATCCTTGCCTTCCTTTGCCCAGGATGAGGATGTTTACCAAGTAAGACCCCTGGCTCCCTGCTGAGACTCTCAGCTAAACTTCTGACCTTCTCAAATTGTAACAATGACCAGGTAACTGTGCTCTACACCCCAGGATGTAGAGCTGCTGAGTTACTTAATTAAGCTGCTAGACTTCTCAAGTTGACACAATGTATAAACCATAGCAGGCATAATGTTTTTAATTTTGGTAAAATACCCAGAAGGGGAATAACGGTTGAATGGGTCCTCTGAACCTAGTTTTTTGAGGAATCTCCACACTGATTTCTGCAATGGTTGTTCCAGTCTACGTTCCCACTAACAGTGGAGAAGGGTTCCTTTTTCCCTGCAGCCCTGCCAGCATTTGTTATTGGTTGTTTTCTTGTTGGTTGGTTCTTCTTCTTCTTCTTCTTCTTCTTTTTTTTTTTTTTTTGGTACCAGGAGTCAAACAACCTTGCGCTTGGCAGGCAGGTGATTATGCCGTGGAGCTAAATCCCCAGCCTATTAGTTGGTTTCTTGTTGATATTCTTTCTGGGGTGAGATGGAATCTCTGTGTTGTTTTAATTTGCATCTCTCAAATGACCAATGATGGTGAACATTTTTTCATGTATTCATTTGCCATTTGTATTTCTTCATCTGAAAAGTGTGTATTCATCTCAGATGCCCATTTTTGGATTGGGTCTTTGAATTTTGGGCGCCTGATTTTTTTTTTTTCAGTTCTTTGTACATTCTAGATACAAGTCCTTTGTCTGAGAGACAATTGGCTAAATTTTTTCCCACTTTGGATTGTCTTTTTCACTCTGTTGGTGATTTCTTTTGATGTGCAAAAGCTTTTTGATAAGATGAGACCCCCATTATCGATTCTTTGAAGTACTTCCTTTGCACTTTGGTTTTTTGTTTATAAACTCTGCCTACACCTATGTCTTCAAGATTTCTACCTACTTTTTTCTTCCAGTAGATTTAGCATTTCTGTTTTGACATTTAGATCTCTGATGCTTTTTGACTTCAGTGTGTGGTGATAGACGTGTCTAGTTTTAGTCTTCAGCATATGGAAAGTTAGTTTTTCCAGCACCATTTATTAAAGAGGCTATCTCTTCCAGTGAACATGTCTGGCCTCTTTCAAAAATAAGGTGGCTGAGTGTGTTTGTAGTTGCATCTGCGTCTTCTGATCTGTTCCATTGATCCTCAGGTCTGTTTTTTGGCCAGTACCATGCTGCTTTTATCACAGTAGCTTTGTTGTAATTTCAAGACAGAAATTGTGATGCCTCATTCCTTGCCATTTTTGTCCAGGATCGCCTTTGCTATTCTAAGTCTCTTATGTTTCCAAATGAATTTTAGGAATGTTTTCTCTAGATCTGTAAGGTGTGCTAATGGTATTTTGATCAGGATTGCATTAAATCTGTACAACACTTTTGAGAGTATGGCCATTTTAACAACGTTTGTTCTTCCTACCCATGAGCAAGGGATATCTTTCCATTTTCTTATCCTCTTCAGTCTCCTTTTTCAGAGTACTGTAATTTTCAATGTGTAGATATTTACTTCCTTTGTTAGATTGATTCCTAAGTATTTCACTTTTTTAGAAATTATTGTGGAGGGTGTTGTTTCCCTAAGTTCTTTCTCAGTGAGTTTGTTGTTTGTGTATAGGAATGCTATTGATTTTTGGGTGCTGACTTTGTATCCAGCTATGCTACTGAATTTGGTTATTACATCTAGAAGTCTTTTGGTGGAGTTTTTGGGGTCTTCTATGTAGAGTATCATGTCATCTGCAAATAATGATAATTTAACTTCTTTCTTTCCTACCCTCACTCCTTTTATTTCTGTCTCTTATCTAATTGCCGTGACTAATGTTTCCAGAACTATATTAAATAGGAGTGGTGATAGTGGACATCCTTGTCTTGTTCCTGATTTTAGAGTGAAAACTTTCAGTTTTTGTCCATTTAGTATGATGTTAGCTGTTGCTTTTCATAGATGGTTTTTATCAGATTGAGGAAAAGACCATCTATTCTGATTTTCTCTAGGGTTTTTATCTAGGGTTTGAACTTTATCAAAAGCTTTTTTTGCATCTATTGAGATGATCATGTGATGCTTGTGTTTGGCTTTGTTGATATGGTATATTACGTTTATTGATTTGCATATGTTCAACCATCCCTGCCTTCCTGGGATGAGTCCCATTGGTCATGGTGTATAATGTTCTTGATGTTTTGCTGCATTCTGTTTGCTAGTATTTTATTGAAGATTTTTATGTCTAAGTTCATTGGGGAGATTGGCCTGTAGTTCTCTTTTTTGTTTGGGTCTTTCTCTGGTTTTGGTATCAGAGTAATGCCTCCAGGAATGAATTAGGGAATATTCCCTTTCAGTTTCATTAAAGAGTTTGAGGACTATTGGCATTAAATCTTCTTTACGTTTCTTATAGAATTGAGCAGTGAATCTACCAGGACCTCGCCTTTTTTATTTGTGTTGGTAAGTTTTTGATACATTTTCAGTTTCATAAACTGATACTGGGTTATTCAGAATTTTTATATCTTCTTGTTTCAGCTTTGGTAATTCATACATTTCTAGGAATCTGTCCATTTCTTCTGTGTTTTCCATCCTATGCAAGTAAAGATTTTTGAAGTTAGTATTGATGATCTTCTCAATTTCTACAAGATCTGTAGTGATTTCACCCTTTTCATTTCTTATTGCTTGAATTCAAAGTTGGCTAGGGGTTTATCAATTTTGTTTATTCTTTCAAAGGACCAACTCTTCAATTTGTTAATTCTTTGTATTGTTTTCTTAGTTTCAATTGCGTTAATTTCTGCTCTGATCTTTATGTTTTCCTCCCTTGCATGGGCTTTGGGCTTCACTTGCTGTTCTTTTTCAAGAAGCTTGAGGTGCAACATTAGGTTGTTTATTTGTGCTTGTTCTGCTTTCCCGATGTGAGAATTCACTGCTGCAAATTTCCCTCTCAGGTCTTTCACAGCATCTCACAGTTTCCAGTAAGTTGTATTTGCATTTTCATTTGATTATAGATATTGCTTAATTTCTTGTTTAATCTCATCTGTTACCCATCTGTTGTTCAGGAGGGTGTTTAATTTCCCTGTGTTTATGCAGTTTTTGCAGTTGTTTTTGTCATTAATTTCCACTTTTATTGCACTTTGGTCATATAATATGCATGGGATAATTTCAATTCTTTTGCATTTATTGACTCATGCTTTATGGGCTAGTATATGGTCTATTTTAGAGAACATCCCATGTGCAGCTGAGAAGAATATGCATTCTGATGCTATTGGTTGGAGCACTATAAATTTCTATTAATTCCATTTGTTCACAGGTTTGGTTCATTTCTGTTATTTTTTGCTGATTTTTTGTCTAGTTAATCTATCACTTTGTGACAGTGGGTGATCGAGTTCCCCCATTACAATTGTGTTATTGCTTATTTGATTTTTCATGTCTATTATTTTTCTTACATAGTCAGGTGCTCCTGTATTTGGAACATATATGTTTATGATTGTTATATCTTCCTCTTGAATTTTTCTCATAGCAAGTATATAGTGACCTTCTTTATCTTTTTTGATCATTTTTGGTTTGAAGTTCATATTGTCTGTAAACAGAATAGCTATCCCTGCTTTTTTCTGGGTTCCTGTTGCATGAACTATTGTTTTCCATCCTTTGACTTTTACTCTATGAATTTCTTTTTTAGTTAAATGCATTTCTTGTATAGTGCATATTGTTGGATCTTGTTTCTTGATCCATTTTGCGAGTCTGTTTCTTTTGATTGATGAATTGAGATCATTTACATTGATAGTTATAACTGATATGTATTGACTTGTCTTTGTTATGTTATTTTCCTACTGTTGATTCTCTATTTTTACCCTCTGTTTAATTACTTGACCTGCTTGGTGGTTTCTTTCTGTTGTTCTTTGAATTGTGGTTGTTTTTATCTCTGTCTAGAATATCTTTGAGTACCCCTTGTAGTGTTGGTTAGGTGGTCATGAATTTCTTCAGCTGTTCTTTCTCATGCAATTATCTTATTTTTCTATTAATTTTGAAGGAAAAATTTTCAGGGTATATCAGTCTGGGTTGGAAATTGTTTTCTTTCAGGACTTGAGATACTTCACTGTAAACTTCTTGACGTGAGTGTTTGTGTTGAGAAGTATGCTGGATTCTGATGGGCTTTCCTTTATAGGTGATCTGTTTCTTTTCTCCTTTAGTATTCTGTTCTTGTGCTGAATTTCTGGGATCTTTATTGTATGTCTGGGTGTAGATTCATTTTGGTTATGGGTAAGTGGAGTTGTATATGCCTCATTTATCTTTAAGTCAGATTCTTTTCCCATGATTGGGAAATTTTCTGCTATTACCTCTGCAGATAGTTTTTTTTTTTTTTTATGTCATTTGTGTTGACTCTAGCTTTTTCATTGACACCTCTTATTCTTATATTATTTTTCTTTGCATCATCTTGCAGTTGTTGAATTTGTTGTTGTCATTATTGCATACATCTGATGAGTTGTTGTTTCCCCGATCTTTTGTTCTTTTCTAGAGAGCTTTCCTTTCATGATCACTAGCGACAATCTTGTCTTCAAGGTCTGAAAGTCTGTCTTTAGTTTTGTTCAAGCAGTTTTGCCAGCTTACAAGGGGAGTTTTAATTTCCTGGATATCTGTTTGAATCTGTTTCATGCATTCTGTTTCTTGATCTTTCATTGTTTCCATCCTCTTCCTATCATCATCTATTTATTTATCTGTACTCTAGGTTTGCTGAGCATTTCCTTTATAAATGTTGACATTTCTTTTTTTGCCTGAAAGATTATTTCTGTTCTGATCTCTATAGCTTCATGAATTTGCTTCCTCAGTTGATATCATTTCAGAATTTTCAGGTGTGTGTCTTTCAACTTCTATGTCAGTGTCTACTGAACTTGTTCTGTGTGGGCTGGAGGTCTGCGATTGCATTTTGTTTTTTCATCTTGTCATTTTATGTTGACAAAAATTTTTACTTTGTTTTCTGGGATAATCCTTGTGAATTTTTGTAGTAGGTAGCTATATTACTAGTATCAAAGCCTCTAGGAAAAGTCTGTTCTTCAGGGATGTCTTGTGTGTGTAATAAGTGTGTTTTGGTTACCTTTCTGTCATTGCTAAGACAAAATACTTGATGCCCAAGATGAAGGAAGAAAAAGGTTATTTAGCTTACAGGGTTTTTTTGGAGGTTTCAATCCACACTCAGCTGGCTCCAAGGCAGGGTGGCTTGGCTAAGGGGCACCTGTTCATGGTGGCCACAAGTGACGAGAGGGAAAGGGCAAAAAGGAGGAGCAAGCCTCCTTCCCTCCCTTATACTGTCTGCAAGCTACCCACCCCAGAGTGGGTGCAGCACTCACACTGCCAATCCCAGTGCTAGATGATAAACCAATCACAAACTCTATTGATTTAGCCATCTTTGAAAGACTTGCCCCCCATGACCACATGAGGCTTTGGGGGACACCCAGACACAAACCATAACAAGGAGATTCTTGGTTTGTGTCTGTCCCAAGATCCTATCTTCCCAATTATTAAGAGTGGGTTAATAGTATCTGTTTGGCTCAGTCTCCATTCCTTTTGTATGGGGTTGTGGTGAGGTTATTACTCCAGAGCTTCCCAGTATTTTTACAGAGGGTAGAACATCTGACTACAACAGATACGACATCCTAACTGAAGTAATAAAATTAGCAATAACAATAGCATCAAGCACAATTTAGAAACTGCCAAACTGTGGTAACTATTGATTTTGTGCTTTAAACCATAGGTGCAAATCTGTAGTTATATAACAGAATCACTATATCAGTCATCAATTAGGAGTTTGTATGAGAAGTTTCCTTTTGGTAGGGTGGTTTTATCCTGTGGTGGGAAGATTTAGGGGGATGATAGTGTATAAAACAAAGATAACTGGAAAAGAAGTAGAAGCAAGGCTCAGGACAAAAGATGATCACACAAGATTTAGGAAACTAAAGAAGGGAGTAGAAAAAGAAGGAGTTTTTGAGGGACTATGTGAAATGGTTGTCTGGGTTTGTAGGATACGAGTAATTTTCTCTGGCTAGAGCTCTCCCCAGCTGTTTAGAAAAGAGAGAGCATGAGAAAAAGAGAGAGAAAAAGGAAGAAAAACAAGGAAAAGAGGAAGGAGGAGGGGAAAAAAAGACCAAAAAAATGAGAGTAAAGGGCTGATTAACCAGTCCTGGGCCTCCCCTTCCCCACCCCGTGCTGGCTGCCGGTCCCGCAGTGTGGTGGGAGGAGCCAGACACCTGGATTCCTCCAGGAAAGCAAAGTTTATTTATTTATTTTTTGAGGCAGGGTCTCACTATGCAGTTCACGCTGGCCTTGAACTCACTTTGTAACTCAGGCTGGCCTCAAACTCACAGAAATCCTCCTGCCTCTGCCTCCCAAGTGCTTGGATTACAGGCATACACCACCACACCTGGCACTGGCATTTTCTTAAGTGTGGACTGTGCCTGATGACTCCAAGTTTTCCAAAGACTCCAGTATTCAAAGGAAGCACCTTTACAGTGGAAAAACTTGACAATCACTGCTTCAGTCAAGCAGGCCAAGTCAATGCCACCAGTTGTCAATCATGCTGATAGAATGTACTATTAGTGGGGTATAAAAAGTGGACCTTGTCTTTGTGATCTTCCTCCCCAAGCACATGATCTCTTTGGGCTAGGTCTGAGTGATAAGCAGACAGATTCCAGTAGTTGGGAATCCTACAGTATTCCTGACCAGTAAACAGAAACTTTGAAGGTCTCAAAGAAAAGCCCAAGAAGCTGGGACATAGTGGTACATGCCTATAATCCCAGCATTTGGGAGGCCAAAGCAGGAGAATCTTGAATTCACAGCCTGAAGATAGCAAGACATTTTCTGTAAACAAATCCAAGAAACTTTTGTTTCCATGAAGGTGAGCCTAGAGAGACAGAATAATTACATGTGATATATCTTGGATGGGGTCCTGGAACAAAAAGAAAAAAATGTTATTAGGTTAAAAAGCTATAAATATCTGAATACATTATATGCTTTTATTAATAACATCAGTATCAGTTCATTAATTGTAACAAATGCACTATACCAATGTACTTGTTGAGAGGTTAAGGGAAACTGTAGGGCAGAGAATTTATAAGCATAAAATTTGCTCATTTTTCTGTAACTCTAAAACAAAGTCTACAAAGGGCTCTTAGAAAGAACTAAATTTAGCAATGCCACTAGATATAAGATCAGTATTTTTCAAATTGTATTTCTATACATTAGCAACAAACTTTAGGGAAGCTAGTATTAGAAAATACCATTTATAGTAGCTACAGAAAATGAAATAAAAGGGACAAATTTAACAAAATATATGAAAGACCTGTACCAAACATTACTGAGAGAACTTAAGATCTAAATAAATGGACAGGTACATGGTGTTCATGCATTCAGACTTAATCATCAAGATGTCAGTTCTCTCCAAACCATATATCCAGTTCAATCTGAGTCAAAATTTTGGCAGGCAAAAAGATTACAAAAACAATACCATTCACAATAGCATCAAAGAAATTAAATACTTAGGTTTTAATATATGGAAGTGAAAAACTTCTGCACAATGAAAATTACATCAGATTGAAAAAGAAAATCAAGATCATCAAAAAATAGGGGAAAGAAAGAATAAAGAAAAGAAAATGGATATTAGCACTTGGGAGACTAGGCAGGAGAATCACTGTGAGTTCAAGACCACCCTGAGCTACAAAGTAAGCTCAAGGCCAGCCTGAACTGCATAGTGAGACCCTGTCTCAAAAAGACAAGTAAAGAAAATGGAAAATTATCCTGTTTCTGGTTAGGCAAAACCAACATGATCAAAATGGCCATATTTCCAAAACTGACACGCAGATTTAATGCAATCCCAATTAAATACTAACATCATTCTCACAGAGCTAGAGAAAACAACCTTAGAAGAGACCTAGAATAGCAAACCAATCCTGGATAACAGAAGTAAAACATTTCAAGCTGGGCGTGGTGGCGCAGGCCTTTAATACCAGCACTCCGGAGGCTGAGGTAGGTGGAGCGTTGTGAGTTCGAGGCCAGCTTGGGCTACAACGCGAGCGCAAGACCGGCCTGAGCTACCTAGTGCAACCCTGCCTCAAAAAACCAGGGCTGGGAGTTTGGCTTAGTGGCTTAAGCACCTGTCTGGCAGGTGTGAGGTTGTGAGTTTGATCCCCGGTGCCGGGGCTGGGGGGGAAATGATGACAGAGAAAGGGAAGGAGAAGAAGAAAAGAACAAAACAAAAACAGTGACTCCCATGCAAGCCTCTAATGGGTAATGAAAAGGAGAAGAAAACTTGATTTCTTTTGTCTCTGTCTCTTCTTATCTTAAAACTTTGGGGCGGATCCCTGCTCAACCCGGCCTATTGGCCTGTGACTCACTTAGGGAGTACCTGCTGATATGAGGCTGATTAGTCCTAAATTACCCCTATCTCATCCCACTTCAAGACTGACGTGACAGCAAGAGAAGAGGTTTACAGGACTTTGAACCCCCAGTGAGCACCCGGAAGTCTCCAGTCTTTGCCATAAACCTGCAGTTGCCTTGGATTCCAGCACAGCCTCTACCAGGCGGAGACAGTCGTCTTGTGCAGAAAGGGCAAAAATAAAGATTCCCACAAAGCCACCTTGCGAAACCAGAGCAGATCAGGCAGACTGGTCCCCAGCCCCAGAGCTGACCATGTCCTGTACTAACGGACCAGCCGGATCCATCAGAGCTGTGCTGAGCCCGCTACGGTTCCTCAACCCAAAGTTCCTTCCCCGTGTTCTCCTCCTTTCTAACGCTGCCTAATAAATCCGCCTCGGCCTCAACTGACGCGTCCTGTGATGTTTGTGCAGCAGTGAATCCAGAAACAAGGAACATTCAGGTTTCGCGGCTCTGTGAACACCATGGGAAGCATTTAGAAACAGAACCAAAGATCACTAGCACCCCCTGAGATCTGGAGTTCACTCAGGGAGTTGTGGGGATGGTGGGGGAGCCTGCATTGCTTCCAGGCTTGCCCCAGACTCTCTTGGGATTAGGTGATCGTCCCTGTTCAGCCTGCACAGCAAATCTGAAATACAAATTCTCCATCAAACATCTTCTAACACAGCAATATGGCCAGTACATTAACCTGTTACCATTATTATCCTTCAAACTAACATAACTCCTAACCACCCCCACCACCTATAATCCAGTTAAAGAAGTTGTTTCTCTAAACTAGTAGACATTTTATTAATAATTTTAAAGAGGGTTAAATCTAACCTATTCTCATTTGTATAAAGGTCAGCCTATATTATTGAAAAATCAATTAAAATACACACTATTTTTAAATATAATTGAAACTAAGTCATCTGGGCTTTTCAAGGACTTAAAGGATTAGAGAAGAATAATTTTATGGTTAACTTGACAGATTTCATTGTCATTCTATCATTCTCTTAAGATCATACTTACCATAAGGAATTTCTTAATAAAGAGAGGAAAAGGAAAAGTAACAGTAACTATTGATGTAACTGTAGCATTTCAATTCTGTAACATCAAGCTTTAGATCACCCACTCACTCACCCTTCAACGAAGTGCCACCTGGCAAACACTGCAAGAACTCAGGGCTTGGTCTCTTCCAGTTCTGTGAGTAGAACTTGCCCTCCCCATCAAACTAAGATTTCATTTAGGGCTGGGGATGCAGCTCAGTGCTAGAGAACCTGTTCAGCCTGCCTGAAGCCCTGGATTCCAGCCACAGCACCCAAAAACACAAACGAGCAAACAAAACTTTAAAAGCCCTGGGCATGGTGGTGAGCACCTATAATCCCAACACTCAAGAGGCTGAGGCAGGAAGACCGATGTGAGTTCAAGGCCAGTCTGGACTACATAGCAAGACCTTGTCTCAAAAACAAACAAAAATTTTAAAAGAACTCTCATACACTTTCTGCCTCTACCTTCATAATTCTTTCTTTCTTGCTTGCTTGCTTTCTTATACTAGAGACAGAACCCAAGGCCTTCACACTAAACTACAGCCTCAGCCCTTTTTTTTTTTTTTTGCAACAGCTAAGTCACTAACTTGCCCAAGTTTGGCTTTAACCTGTGATCTTCCTGCCTCAGTTTCTCAAAGTGCTTAGATTATAGGCATGCGCCACTGCACCTGGCATCAATCTGAATTCTTCAAGGAAATTATATTACACATAAAATTGGTTTTTTCCTGCAAGTATTTGACAATTCAAATTATGAGTATGTTCTTATAACTTGATTCTATGTGAATACTACCTTTCTCTTCTTTTAAATGAATGTCCTGGGGAAATGTGGAGTCAGCTTTAATTCACAGGAGAACAATGTTGATGATTCAAATGAACCAACACTGTTGGACAACTTAGAGCCGGCTTTCGGAGCGGCATGGCATACGGACGTATTTCACCTGACACACTACAGGTCCTTATCAGCAGGGCCATATATAATGTATCAGTTCTCTCTCTCTCTAATTGCTTTCTAGTGGAACTGCAGAAAGACGTTCTCTCTCTCCTGTTTCCCATGAGAGTTTTGCCTTTGTTACAGCTCAACTCTAAGCTTTCTATGGAGTTGCCGCTTTTGAAATAGAGCATTAATTGGAAGCCATTATCCAATTATACCAGCTGTGACTATGCGGTATACTGAATATTTACCAAGAAAGGAAAGCATTTAGCAGATGATTTAATATAGCAGCCTGGCATAATGAATCCGCAAACGACACTACAGTCGCATAGCTGCTGTCTTCAGTGGCCAGCACAGTCGGGAGTACGTGGTGTAAGTCAAATGATAGAACAAAAAAGACTATCAGCTTGATTTTCCAAGCAGTGCAAACATGTGCGATGTCAATTTCAAAAGTAATCAAAGAGCTTATGCTTGTTTATTATCCAAAATGTGTGAGATTTCTCCAACTGCTTGATTTTCAAAGAAGATATGCTTTCAGATTTAGTCACTTTTTTTTTTTTCCTTTACTCTTTTGATGCCTCATAAACATATTGTACCCGAGTTTTATTATAAGGCTACCCTTGAGCCTGATCCTTGGATCCACTTTGGTCCTGCTCATAAGCACCAAGAACCCGCTGTGTGTGAAATTCTGCTCTGCGGTCAGCTATGAGACAATGAGCTTCCAGGAGTCATTTTCTGCCTGTGATCTGCTCAGCTTCTGAGTGCTGACCAGAGCACTGTGGGGAAAGGCTGGGCTGGGCCAGCCTTGATTCTGTGGATGGGAAGCTAATCCGTATGCTGTCCAGGAATGTTTTTATGGGGGAAAATCCACTACCAACACTTGTAATATTGGCTTTATAGGAAGTGGAGGAAATAAATGTTCATCAAATCCCTTAGCTCCCTGTTAAAGAAACAAAGGAATCAAGACACATTGCTACCAACTCTTGGGTCATCTTATTGGTGCTCTTGACAAAGAGATGCCTCTCCTTTATGTGCTCTGATGTCACCTTTGTCCAATCACCACCTTCCTTGTGAGAGTGGAGGAGACTCTGGAGACAAGGTGAGTGACAGCCGGGGCCAGGCAGCAGTCACTAGGCAACAAGATGCAGCCTTCGGCAGAGAGGATTTGAAAGCATTTAACCCTCACGATGTCTGGGTTTCTTGCTGGAATGGCCATGATCCCTGGACAAAGACCTCAGAGGAAGAAAACAACTTGTTTCCAAACGTGGGCTTCTTCAAGCAACATGGAAGAACGTCCCTCTTAGACTAAAAATATCACTCACTTTGAAAAGGCGGATGAAGTTAGAAATTTTTTAAACCTCTTTTGCACAGGGGTCATGGTGTAAAGCCCTCCTGGGACTATAGAATTGTTATTCAGTGGATCCCGTGAACCAGGGCGTCACGAGGGCATGTGGTCTACTCACAGTGCTCCTTCACAGGGCGCGGAGCCCAATCAACTCTACCCCCCCATACCTCACCCCAGCCTGGGCAGGGCACTCAGGGGAGGCCGCTTGGGCTGACTTGTTGCTGGATGGGCAGCCGTTCTGTCCTCTGTCAGCCACAGGCAGCGCTTTCTCCTCATCGGCACAAAGTTGCTGCATGGACTCTTGAGTAACAGCCCTGTACGTCCATCTTATTTTTCCAAGGAGCCAGAAATGTGGCCAGACTGTCCATCCTCTTTCACGGGGCTCCGCTGTAGAATTTAACCAGGGCTGAGCAAAACCAGTGTGCTCTCATTTTCAAACTGGATTTCCAGAATCACCTCTTTCCGATTGTTTTGATTTGTTTCAGGGAGGAGAGGAGGGGCGGGCTCATGAAACTGAGAGTCTTGTTAATTTGAGAGATCCAACGTTTGACGTTATTTTCTACCCTTATGCGGCTCCACAGTGTAATGACTTCCTTGTTTCCAGATCATGAACAGATTGGCTGACACTATGAAGTGAACTCCCTGAGGACAGCGGTCCTGTAACCGTGCCTGGCCCACAGGAAATGCACTGGTCTCTGCATGAAGGAATCCAGCCATTTGTTAATGAACTAACAGTTTTCACTTGGAGGAGATCCCGCAGCAGACCGTACATGATACACTACAATTGGCAGGAACCTCCCAGGTTGTCTGGTACATTGCTCATTTTGCAGCTGAGGAACCTAAGCCCCAATAACTAAGGGATTCTCCCACCTGCTTAGCCATGTAGCCAGTTTTGCCTACAATCGGGCCAGTGTGGAGAGTAATTTAGATTGTAATCATGTGGGGAGCAAAGAACATTTCAGTTAACCTTGCTGTAGGCCTTATCTGTATCATTAAGCCTCTCCTGATGCGGTTGAAAAAACAAAACTCAGTTACAGCTCAGAAATGAACCGGCTGTAGGGGGGTCACACTTCTCCTGGGACATAAAAATCGCATACCACGTGTGATTTTTACTTTGCAAAATATACATTTTTTTCTCTGTCGTTGAAAGTTTTTACAGTCTACTTAAGGAGCCAACACTAACACAAGATAAATTAAACGACACAACCAAAAATGTACTGGCATTTTATATATTTATTTTATTTATTTATTTTATTTAATCCTCTCTAGCAACCAATTTAGGATATGAAACCACAGGTATCTTAGGCTAATTTCCTATGTGTTCTAAGTCCTCTGCATCCTAAAATCAATATTTCACAAACGTCAGCCTTTCATTTTCCATACTGACTCACCTGTGCTATCATTTCCTAAACATTTTCTTTAAGTTGATCCACTTTTTATCTTAGTGTTTTTCTAAGTTGTAATATCCCCTAGTGGGTGTGCCAATACATATTTTCCCTCATGTATATTAAAATAATATATACTTATTAATATTTTTAAATGTTAATATATTAAATACCTAAAAACTATTTATCTACATGTCTGTGGTAGTATCTGTGTCACTCCTGGGCAAAAAAATGGACACATTGTTTTTAAGTTTTTTATTTATTTTTATTTTATTCCTATCTCTATTTATTTGTCTGTAGTGCTAGGGGTTGAACCCAGGGTCTTCACACTGAGCTACATCCCCAGTAACAAAAATAAATATCCTTGGTATTTGTTTTTCCCAGTTTTTCATTTTGAGACAGAGACTCTCTCACTATGTTCCAGACTGGACTTGAAACTCACTGTGTAGCCTGAGTTGGCCTGGAATTTGCTATACTCCTGCCTTGGTCTCTGAGTGCTGGTATTACAGCTAGGTGTCTACCACCATGTCTGAATTATACTTGTTAAATAAATATTTGAAAAGACAAAAATTATACTCTCTGACCACAGTAAAATAACATAAGAAATTAATAGGAAAGGGCAACTTTGCTTCCCACCAAATTAACTTACTTGACAATATTAATTCAAATTTTTCAAACAGGATATCAAAACTGAAGTGACAGATGATGTAGACATTAATAAATGAGCCAGGCATGGTGGCACATGGCTGCAGTCCCAGTACTCTGGGAGGCTGAGGCAGGAGAATCAGTAAGTTTGAGCTCAGTGTGGGCAACTGGGCAACTTATCAAGAACCTGTCTCAAAAGTAAAAATAAATAAGACCTGGATGCTTCTTAGTATAAAGACCCTGGATTCAGTTCCCAGTACTAATACACACATAAATAAATGAATTGGAAAAAATCATAAAGTTGAATGCTTTTGTTAATAAACATGAATGGTTAAGTAAGTTAAAGAAGGTAGAAAGAACAACAAATACTGTAAAGGAGAAAGTAAATCATTACAACAGAGCTTATAATAGAGAAAATTCTTAAAAGTTCATCATTTGGAAATGTTTAGATAAATTGTGTAGATTACAATAAAATACTACAAAATTAACAATAGGAATATATATATATGTATATATACACACACAGAGTATTAGGATATATATAAAATATCGGCATAAAAATCCATGACTTATTGTGAAGTGCAGTGGGAGATTATAGAACAGAAGGTGCAGAACTTAGCTGTGTAAAACTAAGAAGTTTAAGTGTGCTGACATGGTGGTGTACACCTGTAATCCCAGCACTTGGGAGGCTGAGGCACAAGGATTGCTCTGAGTTTGAGACCATCCAGGACTACAAAGTGTGTTCAAGGCCAGCCTGAACTGCATAGTAGAACCCTGTCTCAAAAAAAAACCAAAAAAAAAAAAAAAGTCAATTCATAACATATTATTAAGAGAGGTCATCTCTAGGATGTGAAGTTGACAGATAAGTACTTCATGTAGGTAACTGTACGGATGGAATTTTTTATACTGAATATAGCACTAACCACCTATGTAAATAATAAGTGGGTGGTAAATAGGCAAGTAGAAAATAAAATTTATACGTAGATAGGTAAATTTAAAAACTCTTAGATGAAGATTTCCTATCTCTTCTGTTCTTAACGTTTGAGATCAAATACAACTTTAGATTTTATTTATTTCTACTGTTATCATTATACTCATATTATCAGCTCTCTCTTCTTTGTTTTTTTGAGACATGGTCTCATTAGGTAGTTCGGGCTGGCTTGCACTCACTATGTAGCCCAGGCTGGCCTCAAGCTTGAGGTGATCCTCTCGCCTCAGCCTTCTGAGTGTCAGGATCACAGGCATGCACCACCGTACCAGGCTTCTCTCTCTTCTCTGATTCCTTCTTAGGGACACAAAAAGGAAGAGGAAATAGCTCACTTGGTGGCCCACTTCTAGCCATCGGAGTACTCCCTGACATATCTTTTGATTCTTCAGATTTTCCAGTGACTTTAAATCATTAAATATCTTTTTGTTTAGGGCAATTAGAAATGATTCTATTTCTTACAACAAATTCCTGGACAATTCAGGGAGTTACAAATAACCACAATCAAGTAAGTGGGTTCACAATTTGGTTCATTTTGCAGATATGTTTAAGGCTGCATTATCTCAATCAAAAACTGAAACACAGAATTCAATTATTTCACTTTATTGGGACTTTGCCTAATAAAAGTTTAAAAATGAACTTGAAGAGTTGGTTGGATGGAAATGGTTGCTCGTTGGCATTGTGAGTAATGAGATACCTAAGTATATGTGGGCCCTGGAATTATGAAGTAGTGATTAAAAAGAACATCAACCATCTTTCCTAACCCTAACCTAACCTGAACCCTAACCCTTTCCTAACCCTAACCCTAAGAAATTCTTTGACCAGTTTTTCATAGAGGCAGTAAAAGAGTCTGACTGGTGATTCAGAGGCTCTGAGCGTGTCCTGAGACATGGCTGTGACGGACACGGGAATGAGCCCGCGTGGGGGCCTCGTTAGAATTCCTGGCCCCCAAGAGTTGCTGATCATGGTAAGGGGAATGTGGTGGCGGCTGGATTAAGTGAAGGGATTTTCCTAGGTTATCGTGGTGGGTGGCATGGAATCGCAGAGCCTTTCAAGGCGGGAGAGGGAGAAGGAGAGGGGCGGCAGAGGGATGTAACGGGAGAGTCGCCCTGCCATGAAGATGGAAGGAGCCCTGAGCCCGGAGATGGGGAAACTTGTAGAAGGCGCAGGCAGGCAGTTCTTCCCCATGGCCTCCGGAAGCACCCGGCGGCCCTGCCAGTGCCTCGGTTCCCGCTGACTTCTACCTGAACTGGGGGCTCAGCCCGCTCTGCGGTCTCCAGAGCAGGGGAAGAGGTGATGAACCCAGTCCTGCAGTTGGTCAGCAGCCTGTAGAGGCAAAGACCGGGCGGAAGTTAGCCAGCACATGGGGTAGGGAGAGTACACCCTCATCACCAGCCAGCCGGGGAGGGTACCTGGGGTGCGGGAGGACAGAGAGAGAGAGAGACAGAGAGACAGAGAGAGCAAGCGAGCTGGAGTTGGGGACTGCTGAGACTGGAGGGGAAGGGCAGTGAGGCAGAGATGCATGAATCCTCCTGGGGCCAGCTGCATTGTTTGTTTTGTTTTGTTTTTAATAGGAGATTTGAGCTGAGGACACCTGAGTGGGAGAGGAGAGGGCTCCAAGGGAAGGCAGGAGTGAGGAGGCCCAGGAGGCTCCAGGCCAAGTGGACAACTGGAAGCTTCCTGCAGAGGGGAGACAGTGACCTTGCCCAAGGGTCTTGAGAGCAATGTGTGAAAGCACAGCTAGAGAAAGATCCCGCAGAGACACAGCTGCCGCCCCCTCCCGGGAACCAACAGTGGCTCAGGACTGGGGGTGACTGTGTCCTTCCCCACCAAGTCCCAGCCACAAGGCACCCCTCCAGGGGACAAAGGCCCAAGGAAGAGGAGCAGCTGGGGAGGGAAAGAGGCTCCCAGGGGCCCCATGGCCCCACTTCCTCCAGGGTTCAGGAGTGGGGAAGACTCCCTTCTGCTGAGAGAAGTCAGGGTCGATTTGACAGCTCAACAGACAAAGGGACCGACTGTTTTGAGATCTGCCCAAGAGTTCATGGGGGCGTAAAGAGGCACATCTCCAAGGTGGATTTGAAATAAATGTGGACTGTCTTTCTTTCTTGCTTGCTTTATTGAGACAGAATCTCCCTATGTAGTCCAGGTTGGCCTCAAACTCAAAATCCTTCTGCTCCAGTCTCCCAAATGCTGCAATCACTGGCACGTGCCACCAGGCCCAGCTGCGTCCCCCCATCTTGTTCAGTACAACGGTTTTGTTTTATGTGGTTTGTTTTTGTTCTTGAGACAGTCTCCCTACGTAGCTCAGGCTGGCCTTAAATTCTATATCTCTCGCTCAGTATCTTGAGTGCTAGGGTTACATTCATGTGCCACCACACCTGACTTCTTTGATAAAATGGCATATATATATTTTTTTCCTTTTTTTGAGACAGGGTCCCACTATATAATCCAGGTTGCTTTTGAACTCACTTTGTAGCCCAGACTGGCTTCGAATTTGTAAAAATCCCTGACCCAGCCTCCTGAGTACTGGGATTGCCAAGTGTGGGTGACCATACCTGTCCTTTAAAACAAAACAAAACAAACAACAACAACCATATATATATATATCAGCTCCTGGCATTTAGCAGGCAATCAGTAAACAATAATTAAACAAATCAATTCCAGTGGATACAAAGAGTTGTACAGAATGCATCATATTTATTCATTGGTCTACTATTAGTGGTTTTAGTACATTGTAAACTACTGCACCTAGGTGGTTTCTAATTTTTATTATAAACAAGGCACTAACAAGCATTCTTATTTTGATGTTTTTGTTTGTTTTGTTTTGTTTTGTTTTGTTTTTAGCAAGGTCTTGCTATTTGGCCCAGACTGTCCTAGAACTCACAGTGATCCTCCTTGCCTCAGCCTCCAAGGTGTTGGGATCACAGGCGTATGCCACCACCCCTGGCTTTATTTTGGTATATTTGTGCATTGCATAACCTTAATTATTTTCTTGGTATAAATTCTTAAAAGAGAAATTTCTAGATCAAAGATTATGAACATTTTATTAAAAGTGGAAATTGCTGTCAAATTGCCCTCTCTGGAGTGCTTTTGAAGCTAATGAAGAAACCAAAAA
>RJWM01021325.1:0-27260 GCA_004363535.1 Dasyprocta punctata | reverse complement strand
CAGTAAATTAAATGCTTTTCTGCCTATGTTTCAAACCTAAAATTGTTTGTTGAAAGTAAATTGAATGGATTATTTACCTAAAATCTTCAGTAAATTCATCAATTTATTCAAAAATTATCTGAGTGGCTATTATCTGGCAGATACTATCCTAAAGAGTAAAATGTATAGTAATTCAAGAAGCATTTTTGATTGAGATTATCTCACACTATATTCACAATAATTGAATAAAAAAGATCAGTTACCTCCTAATTAACATACATAACTGGTTTGGCATTGGACATATATTTTTCACGTTATTTTATAATTAATAAAATAGAAATAATCAGTTAAAATTCATACCATTTCTATTTTCGCTCAACTATTTTATTTTCTTGTTTTTTTTTTTTTGTTTTGTTTTTTTATTTGCTTGTTTGCTTGTTGTATCACCTTGTCAGGAAACACTCAATTCAATATCTTTTTCAGAGTTTAAACTTTAAAAAGAAGTCATCTGCCATTGCTTATGCCAGCATTGCAATAGACTGTATTTTTGGCAGGAAGAGTTAATACAGAGAATTAATATATTATTCAGAGGGAGGTTCTGAGAATATCAGCTTTTTAAAAATCTGATAGACAATGACTTTAGATTTTCTGACTAATAAAGCAGAGAATGCATTGTTTTCCTCTAATGGTATTAACACTCAGTTTGGAACTTTAGCAGAAATAGATTTAGAGAATGATCTGTGTGAATGCTTGTGTTTTCTGTGCTTTGATAAATCTGAGGTATTGAAAGGTAGAAAATAAATGCGTAAAATTACCTGTTTAGTCCATGACAGAGCTCAGGTCTACATCTTCCCGGCTTTATAGCTCCTCCTCCTACCTTACCAAAGTCTTCTGAATAACCGTCAGCTCATTATGGTGGTAGGGAAATCTCTTTATCTCTGTAGCTTTGGCACAAAATGTACTCTTTTCTCCATAAGTGAGTGTGGAGTTGGCTAAGGGGGGACAACATTCACTCATTCATTCTAGCACCCAATACCCACCTTTACAATGTAAATGCTCCATTTCATGGAGGTGGAGTTGTTACACTGGAACAACCAGTGATGGTTGCAGTGATTTTTTTGCATTGCCTGTGGAAAAAAAAATTCTTTAGTGGCCTCATACAGGAATTGTTTAATGCTTAAAAACATTGCAAGCAGTCATAGGATGTCATTAAGTCTATTTCATGTCTCATAGGTGCCAGCATCTTAATGCACTTACACATGCCTCTTGTTTTTATTATGTTTGTTTGCTAATTTTTATTATGGACTACAATCTATCTCTTAAAACTTTTATTCTTCCTCATCTATTTATTGGGAGAAAACATATAGCTTGATTATTTAACAATGTTTTGTCATTTATTACTATATAAATTCAATGCTACTAAGGAGCTTTTTCATCAAAATTTCCATTTACCACCATGAACACCACTAGTAGCAGGACCAAGGACACATTCTGTCCATTTCATTCCATTTTCTCCTATGAAATATATATATATATATATATATATACACACACATTTGATTATATATGTGCATGTATATGTATTTATATATGTGCTAACACATATATACATGTACATACATGTATTCAATTACTATGCTAAAGGTAAGTTAGATATTGATATAATTTTTTCTTTCACATTCATAATTGCTAATAGAAATTGATGAATATTTAAAGTTGAAGTTGTCTAGAGTTTTTTCTGAATTAAAAGAGTATTGTGCTTTTTTCTGTCTTGCAATTGTGTCTTGCAAAAATGTTTTGCAATTATACATACAATATAAAAATTGTATACTAAAATGCAAAACAAAGAAAAATATTCAAAACATCCAGAAATATATTATATTCTCTCTATATATAGATTTTATGTGATATATGTGTATGTGTGTTATTTGTTGATACAGATGAATACTTCAAAACAGCTGACATAATCTACTAAAAAGAAGAAACTATTTGCAAACAATCCATTTGATAAGATGACAATATCCCAAATATCTAAACAATTTAAAACCAAGAAAACAAATAGTCCAATCAATAAATGGGCAAAGGACCTGAATACAAATTTATCAGAAGAAGATATACAAGGGGCAAACAGGTGAATAAAATATATTCCATATCTGGCAATTACAACAGAAACTCAATCAAAGCATGCAAAAATGTGGAACACTTCACATCTCATCATACTTCTATAAGTGTGAATGTTAATATAGGTAACTGTTTTATTATGTGCATGTATTTAATATATTCCTACTTCTGAGAGCATAGTGTAAAGAAACAATTTTAAACAAGCACAAATACTTTTAAGAAAACAATACAAACCAACATATTATTACTATGAAGCAATAGGAACAAAAAATTCAACATAGAAAGGCTTCAGTTTTCTAGGATTGTGTGTTTGTGTTGGGGATGTGTGTACTTACTTCATGACAATACTTAATAGCTCTAAGTACAAAATCATTTCTTACACAGTAGCAATATAAAGTGGAAAATGACTTGACCAAAAAAGATTTCACTTTCTCTAGTCATTGTGTGAATTCCTAACAAATGAAGGTATACTTTTAGTGACTTGGAATTTTTTCCCACCTCTCTGGAAAAGAGATGGTACATTATTTACATTTGAGAAATTTATTGCTATCAAATTTATAGTAAAGCATAATATGAACTGTATAAAATATCTGTGTACTAACAGAGAAAAAGTCCTTCCATAGCAAAAAAGAAAACATTTTTTTCTTTTCAAAATCTTCTTTTAATGATTATATTTCCTATTTATCAATAAAATCAAATGAAAAATCCAGTAAACTTAAATGAAAACCATATCAAGTTTACTGGTCAATTTTTGAATGCCATATCTCAAGTTCATCTTATTTAGTTCTATTGTCTATTTCTTAGAGTCACTTCTTACTGAAAATTTTCTCTATGAGCTCTACAGTTATCAAATCACTTTCCAGTTTACTAGTTGAACCAATTCTGTTGAGAACATTTTAGCATTTTTGAGATCTTTGAACATATGTTCTGTAAATTTATAATATTATCTCTTTGATTAACTATGATTTTTTTCACTGAATATTACTTATGGTCTAGATGACAATGCATTTTAAAATATAAATTATTAGCTTTATTACATTTAGAATGAGCAATAGTTATAATTATAGGTTGAGGAATGAATGATTCTGATTCTCCACAAGGGAAACAGAAGTAGGATCAGGATTTTACACACCATTTAATTAATTAGCCATTTTCCCTGTGGGGTTGCTGTTGGCATCTCTGTTTTCATAGACGAAAGCGAACACAGAGATGTTAATAATTTTTAATCAACAATACACCAATTGCCTACAGTAACATAGTCAAGGTTTGAATTTGGACTTTTTGTCTTCATATATATCCTTCAATATTTCTTTATTTCTGCCTTCCAAATTTCTTTGAAAATGAAGCCACACAATATTGTCTCATGCATGTTCTTTCCAAGATCTCTTCACATAAATCTGACCTACAATCCGGAATATCTCATCTTTCTTCCACCATCTTTTTCACTAAGGTCGCATAGTTAAAGCTATCTTTCTTCCAGTGGAGTATGCCTTTACTATTTCAACTGAGGACAGCCCAGTCTTTCCTGGTTTGTACTGCATTATTAGTCAGAGATAATTCATAATAGTAAAAGTATGACACATCATAATTTCTGCATTTGAGTAATTTGTGCACAAATTACTATATAATCTAGTTTATTAAGTACACATGAAGTACACATGAAGATTACCAGACGTTCATTCACAGTATTTTTCAATAACTCTCACATATGGGACTTGGATTAAGGACTCTGAAAAAGGACAAATCTAGCCATAGACCTATTAAAATAATAAATTTATTAGGGCATCAATACATACAATTAAGGATATAACCAGATGAAATAGAAAAAGTGTTTCTTGAATGTTTGGAAGAAAGAATCAGGAACAAAGAGCTGTAAGTAATAACTACATTTGATATGAATGGAGGCAGTAGAACATACAGGAGTATGAAGAATCGAGCCAGAGATTTTGTGTTTGAGACCTTGTTCTACTACTTAATATCAGTATGATATAGAACAAGACATTTAACTGCTTCAATTTTTTCATCTTTAAAATGGAACTGTTGTTGATAGCACATTTTATTTTAATCACAAGGCAAAAATTTAGAGGAGTGTATGAAATGTGGTAAGGGCTGCTTAAGTGTTGGCTTTTAATGATATGTAGAAGATGTTAAATAAAACCTATATAAAAACCATTTAATCTCTTTAATACTGTAAATTCAAACTAGTCTTGTCTTCATTTTACAGAAGGGTAAATTTGATTTCAAGGCATTCTCTTAACTTCCCCTATTTCACGTAAATAATATATAATTGAGACAAATATTCCGCTATATGCCTTTAGTACAAACTCTTAGCCACATCACCATATTCCTTTTCAAAAAATGAAGCAAAACAAAAAAGTCAGAAGAGTGTCTTTATTATAAATGAAGATTTGGACAACAAAGTGTGTTAATATTATAAAAGGGAGGATATGGAATCTGAAAACTCCTTGAAAAATAATAAATGATGCTTGATAACCCATACAGAAGTCCCATTTATGTTTTGGGTGATTAATGATGTAATCATGATTGGAGATAAATTTTACCTGATACTGAAGACAATCAGAAAACATAAACCCTCTTTGTTGCAACAGAGCATAAAGCTGTTTCTTATGACGAACATAATGGATATTTGAACGAACATAACTTAAGTGTCTTTGTTTTCTGCCCAAGAATCTACTTTAGCTTAGTTTTTTGAGACTGATGAGAGATTAAAGAGATAGAAATGGACAAGTTTATGTGAGTTTTCCAGGAAGGATGCTATGAAAGTTCAGAAAATCAAATGGCTTATTCCAACTGAGTAAAGCTGGAAAGAGTTTCATGGAAGAAATGTTTTATCTTGAGGTTGCAGAACATATGTTTAAGCTGTTATTCTTCTAAAATCAGCAATTTATTGATCATGGTATTACATCTATTTTGCTTAGTTATCTTTTACTTCACTTCCTTCAAAATCTTTCATTTTCTAGGTGGTCCTCCACTGAGTTATCTGCCCCTAAAAAGGGTCATTAAATATACCCAACTGTAAATAGCAAATATGCTTAAACTGACTCACCTTACAGGAACTAGATATTCAGCAGGTGTAAATATGTTCAAAGAACTTCTTAAATATGGAATGAGATTTTTTTCTCAGCTGTAATAGTGAACATGTTTGAAAACTAGATTTAATAAATAATCATAGCAAGTTCAACTTCAATTACCATTATAAATGTTTGTATTTATCTTTGCAAAACAATTGACATCTAATTAGCATGTGAAGTGCTGTTTGTGTTTAAGATATTAATCAGGTATCTCTATCAATCTTATGAATTATTTATTTAAGATAAGTATATGCATAAACATAATTAATTTAAACCGGTGTATGATTTACTTCTTGAGTAATTGTTAGAGCCATATATAAGTGTTTACTCATTCATTTTTTTCATTTAACCAAAGGGAATATTAGAAATCAATTGTTCCTTAATATACACTTAATATTATTCCAGCTACTTGATGTCCCGCCCCTCTACCTTACTGGCTATAGAATGGTAAATTCAAGAATCTCAGTGGATATGTCCTACTAAACAAAACTAGCCTTTCCTGTAAGCCTCTTCCAACTTTTAATACAGCCCTATAATGCTTTGATCATGTTTTATTAGTTTCTATTATGTTGCATTGTAATTTTTTTTTACATGTTGGCCATTCATAGTGGACTGTGAAAATCTGAAAACCTAATATAGAAGTCTTTACTACAGTTTCTTTCCCTAGTTAATGATACAATTTTCTGGCAAATGCCAACACTCTATTAAAGCAGACAAAAGTAACAGAAGAGAGTACATATCAAAGTTTGTTAAAGAGAATGAATTACATCCTGCTATAATACGCTGCTAAACTGTGCACTTTTCAGTCTCCTCAATGTTCACTCAAAGTTCAGCCTGGGATTTGACAGTTAGGAAGGGAAACACAGTTCAGCTCTGTGCTCACGAACAGGAGCTAACTGAATGACCTCAAACCTCAGCCAACTCATCCTGAAAGCAGGAATGACACATTCTACCTTTCGGAGCAGTAGTGTTTCATGAAATGAACACAAAAACAGCCTTGCTACTGTTTGTGGCATGAAGTGAGCACTTGAGATGGGCACTTTCCTTTATATCTTTTCATGAAGAAATACCATAAACATGGACAATAAAATTGCCTCTAACAATATGCATCACGGCCTAAGAACTTCCATGGTGCACTATTTTTTTGTGTGTCCCACAAAAGGGAAATACTTTTGACGGTGAAGCTGTTTTTAGCTCCACAGGGAATCTTCCAGTACATGACTCTGGGGTGTGATCTCACTAACTCAGTGGAAGTTGCTTGGTCCTGTTTGTGCATGGGTCGAAATTGTTTGGATTTCAGTATCTTTGTCCTGTGGTCTGTATCCCAGGGGTTTGGTGCATTTTTCCTGACTCAGACAACTTCAGTGTTTGGAAGGAGGTAAAAATAGTCCAGAAAAAAATCTTTTTAATCAAAGGCAAGAAAGTGCAGCTGAGATAACTCTTGAACTGAAATTAGAAATTAACTAAGTGTGAATGCTGATGTGTTTATTGCTGCCTAAGGTGAGGGCAAATCTGAGAAGGAAAAGAGAAATCTAAAGGCCTAAATTTCTGTGAGTCTTTACTTCAGTGTAGTTTGGTGGCATCACTTTGAGAATTACCTTTTTGGGATACTTTCAGCGACGGGGAACTCATTATGTTACTTTGTAATGCCCTCTCTCTCTATGAATTGTGTGTTCAGCATCTGTCTTTATGATGGTGCCCAGTGAGCCTGACTTGCTGATATCCATGTCTTTTATAATCCCTCTGCCTTGAGTCTAGACTGCATCTCCTGATTTTCTTCTTGATTAGGGTCTTCCACAGGAACAGAATCAATATAAAACATATGCATAATTACACAAATAGATTTATTAGGTAGGCTTACAGGGTCACAGGTGGAGGAGTCATAAAGAGCGTCTGTGCAATTAGAGACAGAAAAAGTCAGAATGGCTGCCTGTACACAGGGGAGCTGAAATATCTGGTAGTAGATGAAGGTTGAGGGCCTGGAAGCTCACTGCAGAGACTGCACTAGAAGGCTAAATGTTCTGTGCTGGAAAGCTGAAGAAACTGGAGACCAACATCTAAAGAAATGCCAAAGACCAGAGCTCCTCCAAAAAAGGAAACATTTTCTTCTTTCCTTGTTTATTCTCTCTGGGCTGCCAACCCATTGGTTGGTGTCATCTGTATCCCCAGTGGGTCTTCTTCCTTCCATTTGCTGGCTTACATACCAGTTATCCACAGAAACACGCAAAACATTACTAATCTGCTTGGTGGAGTTTACACAAGTCAAGCTGACAGCTCATCAACCAGATTCTATAAAATAGAATTCAGCAAAAAGATTGGGATGTGACTTCTGAGAGTGGGGTGTAAAAGTCTAATTTACATTCTACTCAGAATGTCCTGCTTGCCCACTCACTTTTTCTGACACCAATCAACTACTGTTTTGTGAGCCTTCTACGAAGAAGCCCCCATGGCATGGAAACAGGGATGAATCCATCCAGGAAATGACCAGAGAAAAAGTACAGGTCTCAGTTCAACCACAAAAAAAGACATGTCTAGAAAAAAAAAAAGCCAGAAAAAAACACTTTTTTGTACTATTTATATATAAAATTCAACACATCAACTTTTGTGATATCCAACCAACAGTGCTCAGAAAAAAATTTCACATTGAATTTCCCAGAAAAAAATATTCTGAAGAATAATTTAAGCCTTCAGCTTAAAAAGTGTAGAAAAAAATGAGCAACTAAATTTGAAGCAAAAAGAACAAAGATAAAAAAAATTTATAAAATGCCTACAAAAAGACACAGACTAAGTTCATGAAACCAAAAGCTGACATTTTAAAAAGTTAAACACATAAACATCTAACAAGATTGAGGAAAGGGGAAAAGAAGCAAATCATTAATAGTAGTAATAAAAGAAAAGCTATCACCCCATTTCCCCATAGACATTATAGAATTTTAATGAAAGCATAATCAAAAACTTTGCACACATAAATTTCATTATTTGTATAAAATGGGCAGTGACCTTTAATCCTGACTTGTCACTCGCATTGGATTTAGAAATGCTTAGTAAACTAGTAAAGAGCATCCCTAAGTGTGTCATGGAGGCATGAAATTACATACTATATACCAAGAGTGATGAAAAAAATGTGAATATTTAAATTCAAAATTTTTTTGTTATATTACAAGACATACTATTAAGAATGATGATGTAAGTGTGTTTGAAGTGAACAGCAGTGCTTGGAGAGAGATTTTTGGCAACGTGTGTTTCACTATAATTTTTTTTTAGATTTCAATAGTCACTATATATCATGATTACCCCGACTTGATCAACTATTTACGGAACTTTCTGTCAAAAGCACTGCACTATGTGCTCATCCACCTTTATGTTCAGATTTGGCACAGTTTAACTTCCGATTTTCCTGCAAAGTCAAAATAACCATACAAGGTAAAGGCCAGGAGACAGCCACAAAAGTATAAACAAAGACACTCATGAAGAGAATTTCTAGAACTGCTTCAGTTACAAAACTGATGGCATAAGTGTGTTTAAATCAATGCAGACTATCTTATTTTGAGAGGGATTAATGGCAATGTGTCTTTTAACGCAATTTAAAAAATTTAAATCTTCACTGTATGTTCTGATCACACCTCATGTGGGCCCTGGTCTTTAACTCCATGATGCTGTTTCCATGCTTTGCTTTCAGGTTGCATGACATAAGCAGACCCGCCCCCATCACGTGGTTTTGCTATGCTGTTTCTGCCTTGGAACACATTGACAATGGACTAAAACTTCTGAAATTATGAGTCAAATTAAAACTCTCCTCTTTTAAATCATGTCAGGGATTGTGTCCTACACACAATAAAACTGATTAATGGAGCAATTAAAAAAATAAACTCTCAAAAATTCACTAAGAATAGAAATGTGATAGTTCCACAATTGCTAAATAAATTGAATTATCATTAAATGTCAGTTCTATTTTCAAAGGCTTTGCAGAGATTTTCATAAATGCTGCCTGTGCTGCACAGTAGCGAGTCTGGGAACTGTAGAGTCCAATGGAAGCTGTTTTGGGTCAAGATTATGCAAGAACGGCACATGGGCAGTTACATAAACTCCCATCCAACAAACAGTATGATGTCTATTTTGCTGAATTTTCTACCTTTCATATCCTCTCCCATAGTTGACCAGAAAACTTCCATAGTCTCCCAGGTTTGACCAGAAAATTACAACTTTACTGATGCTGTTCTGCTCTACACTTCTGGTTAGGGTACTGACTTGGGACCAAGTTGTAGAGGAAAAGAGGTAAAAAGAATTGATCAGGAATTTCACTCCACCCTCCTTGGACCAATGTTCCATGCTTCAGTTTTAGATGTCTAGGGCTTTCCTGGGCAGGGAAACAGAACTGGAGAAAAGAAAAATAACAGAAAACAGGAGTTTTCTTCCACAGCTTATGAATATTAGGAGACCTCTTCCCTGCATCCCACTTGGCAATTAGTAAGTACCCCTTTCAGCCCTTTATGTCTGGGTCAATGCCCATATTCTATGTTTGGGCTGCCTAGTATGGGGTTGGAAGTCATGGGAAGAAGAGGAAAAAGATAATCTCAGTGATACTTAAATTTTTATTTTCTGCCTCCATCTCTCTAAAATCCCTTTATTAGAGTCTTTAAACAGCTGCTACATGTATTCTGCCCAGTGAATAAACATTTATTCAGTAGGGAAAAGAAAAACATGATTCTCCTAAAACATAAATTTCTCTCAAAATATAAACTTTCTTATTGTTTTATAGACTGTCCTTAGTGTTAAAAGTTTACAATAACTATTAGGTCATTACCTCACATATGTAACATATTTAAACTTTTCTGGGCACACATTCACATTTTAAAAGATGGTAAGTTTCACTTCTAGGTAAAATGTGTTGCATAAATCCATGACAGACACTAGAGTGGTATAACTGAAGAGAAGGGTAAATAGTTTCACAATGTGTGAATGGATTTTATTGTCTGATAAGCACCATGATAGGCTTTGCCTATCTACTTCCTGTAGGATCTCAACAGAAAATGTAGAACAAAAACGGGAAAAGAATGTGCCACAAAACCTGTGATGGATGTTTGTTACTGTGAGATTTGTGATCTAGAATGTTTGACTTATGAGAGGTCTGGCTCATTCACTGAACTATAGCTACTTGTCTGTATGAAGCGCCAAGCTTTAACTCAACAATAATATTCACCAGATGCTTGGGGTATAAAAAAGAGAAGTCATCAAAATCAATATGAGCCTATTTTTACAGAAAACTGTACTTCCTAAATAGCACTCCCTTCATTTTAAGACTTCAGAACACAGAATTTTCTCCACTCTCCAATTTGTCAAAGTGCTTGCTAGGTTTTTCCTCTCTTTCTTCAACATTTCTCTTTGTCTCTTTCTCCATGTCTCAAATTTAAAATTCAAGGTGCTAAACTGCAAAGAGTGTGTGTGTGTGTGTGTGTGTGTGTGTGTGTGTGTGTGTTCATACACATGAGCATGTGCAGGTGTCTGTGTTCAAAATCATAGGAGTGGTGATGAGTGATGAAAAAGTAAAGAGAGCAAACTATAAGCTTGTGACCCTTTTTATAATTTCATTTCAAAAGCTGGATGATTTGTATCATTTTATGTGAGTGAATCTGGGGACAATTATAGTATATTTATATTTATACTTTAGAAAGTACAAAAAACTTATGACATAGGAGATGCAAGGAAGGGTCTGATGTGTTAGTAGGTATTGACAATAGCCAGAAAGAATGGATCCAACTGAGAAAGCTCACTCATCAGATTTTTAAGGATCATGTAATTTAAATTTTCAAATTTTCTGTATTATAGCCTGTCTAAAATTTTGTTTTCTGTTTCATTCTATACAAAATAATGCACAATATGACTTCAAATATATGGACTCTAAAAATAATGGTTTCTTTCAATATATATTCATTTGAGGTAGTTAGATAGCATTTTAGATCAAAATACCACCAAAACTATAGTGAAGTAAGTGGTTTTAACACATAGAAAGCTTCTACTAATGTGTTCTTCATTTCAGGATAATAATATCCACCCATTGTTTAGTTGGGATTGGAGTTTATCTCTGGTGCTTGCTTACCAATGATGAGGGCAAGAAATAGATAACGAAGTACATGAATTATCATTTTAGAGAGTTTGAAACTAATCCATTGAAACCAGAATGAGTATCTTGTTCAAAGAGAAGAGTATTTGGCAAGGCCAATGGATAAAGGATAGGTTTAAAAACAATATTGCTCTCTTCTAGCGATATGCTTCTAAGATCTGAAATGATCTTTTTATTTTCCAAGAAATTATTAAACACAAATCTGAATTTGATTCCTATGCTGGCATTTAGAAATAAAAACACAAACAAGACTTTGCTCATTCTAAAAATAGGAGACAAAACATAGTGAAGGAATATGAAAAATAAATCAGACTATAAATGTGTTGCGAATTGGAAAGATGTTAAAAATGAAAAATTAAACAAAATAGCAGGACACAAGTGCATAGGGATTGAAATTTTAAACACATATAATACTTTAAAGCTTCCACAATCAGATCAGTGTCACATTGACATGAAAACTCAGTGAAAAGCTCAGTGAAACAAGAGAAATGCACCAGAAATGCATCAAAATATACAGCATTGTTTAATGCATAGAAATACTATTGCAATTCAGTTGAAAGAGAGAAGATTTACATATTAACCTGGGTTGGAACAACTTCTCACCCTCTGGAGACAAATAAAAATAAGGTACTTATATTACAGAGAAACATAAAAAGCATTTAGAATAAAAATGCAAATGTACAAATGATAAGAAAAACTAAAAACATCAACATGGAAAACTAGAAAGTAAATACATCTTTGACTCATTTTAGTACTTGTTTATTGAAGCCTATTGATCCTAGGTATAATTTTAGGTGCTTGAAATATATGTGATTTAAATATGAAAACATGAAGCCCCATGTATAGTAAATAACCAAAAGTAAAAGGCAAACACATTAAATAAATAGTGTCTAATTTGTCAGGATGTAACCAACGAAGTGGAAATAAAATTGAACAATAAGGGACATCTCGAATGGTGGGGTTAGACAGGAGAACAGACCAGACTGAGATACTTAGTAATCCTATAAGAAAAGAATCCTTGAAAATGTGACTTTTGAGCCAAGATGTGAAGAAACTGATGAGTTGCGTAGGCAGATGCCTTTGACAAGAGCTCCCAGCAGAGTCCACAGCTGGCACGAACATTTAAGATGCATGCGTATCTCAGATGTTTAAGGGAAAGCCAGAGTAGTGGCTACCTTCACAAATGGACTGGAATCAAGTCATACAGAGCACGGTAGTAGTTTTAAGGACATTTTATATCTAGAAAGCTGGCAGTTGAATTCTGTGTGCCTGCACAGACATTAAACATGGTATTGTTGTAATACCTGAAAAGGAAATAGACAAACGCAGATTTAAAATGTGCACTTGCCATAACTAAGAGCCATTACATTTAAAATATTTACTAAACAGAAAAAAAATGTTTCAATTATGCTAATGGTAATTCATGGAACAAATCCAAAAGCTTGACAGGCATATAAAGATTTTTTTCTATTTTTCTGAAAATCAAACTAAAGTACTTACAAGATTGTTATAAACTAAGGTGAAAAGTATGTTGATTCTAATTTCTGACTGAGATGCAAGGAAATACTTTGCTGGTTGAAATGTAAATCAGCGCCTTATTAAAGCAGTTTGTAAATATCTACTGACATTAATGACATTGACTGAAAATGTAACTTTCAGAGGTTGCTTTTGTACTTCTGTAAATTTTTTTTGTAAAAATCATTTCAAAATTGATTTAGAAATCTTTTGAAACAACCTGACTGTTAGTGTTTGTGCACGCAAAGGATTGAATATGTACGCACATTCATATAGACAATTTTGGATAGATTTGATAACTGAGAGAAAGATCCTCAGTGGTTTTTGGTATTGCATCCTTAGTTAATCATCAAATTATCTTTTTCATTCTCATGCATAATTATGTAAGTGTGTCTGTACTTATATTCCAAATGAATACCTTACTTTGCCTAAAACTTCAAGTCTATGAAACAAGTCTAATAACTTTTGCTTTATTCAAATACCTGTACAACATATTTGTGGAAGCTGAGAGCCTCAAGATGCGCAGTTGTACACTCAGTGAATAACAGAGTCAGTCACAGCCTCAACATTCTTCTGCCAGGCCACTCTTCTTTCTGAAGAAAAAGCCTGAGAAACCTATATTAGCTGCATCAGTATATCAAGCTTTATTGTCATCTCTGAGTTGACTCTGAAACCTTTCCACCCTGTTCTAGAGTCTCCTAACCTTTTTAAAGTTGATTTTTGAAATAAAGAGCCATGCAAATGTTCTGTGGACTGGAGACACATTTGTCTTTCAAGGATTATGTCATATTGTCCCTGGATGAAAAGATCAAGGGAACATTTGGCCAAGAAAGTGGAGGGAATGTGTGCAATACAGCACCAGTGACAAAGGATGCCAAAGGCTTTGATGCCAAAATGTCGATGACCAAAAAGAAGAAAGAGAACTTTGTCCTAATAATTACAAAAAGTGCAAATAAAGATGTCCACAAGGACCATAGATATTTTAAATTTTATTCCAAAGAGAAGAAGAGTCTTTCAACTTTGTTGAAAATTTTCTTTAGGCAATGAAGATTAGATTTATTTGCAATTCACAGCTTAGTCATACCAATCTAGATTGCCTATGTTACAGATAAAATAGATAAGACCAAGAAAAGAGGAATAATGTGCCTAAGGCTACACAGTTAATTATCAACATGGCCAGAACAAGACTTGTATTCTCTATGATTATTATTTCCTCATCCCATCTCTCACAGGATATCCTGAGGTGCGATACTGAATGACTATAGAAAATGGAATCTGTAGTTACAAGAATGTTGTGGGAAATTGGTTTTCAAAAAGCTATATCTATTGTAACTGTATGAATAACATTATACTCAGTATTGACATCACATTATTTTTCACTTGTCAAACATATGTAAAATGTACATACTTCATATCACCATTGGGATAGAGTTTCCTGAGGGCAGAAAATAAGTGATTAAGTTTCTAAAATCCCCTTTGTTGTATCTTCTTGACCTAGAACTGTAAGATTTTTTTTAGTTATTGTTGTTTTGTTTTGTTTTTACTTAGCTTTGAGCACTTCGAACCCCGAAGTATATTTTTCAGTTTTGCTCTTAGGGACAAGCTTAAGACAAATATAATACATGCGGGGAAAAAATGGCAAATGCATGAATGGCTGGATGGATGTACTCTCCACTTATTAGTGGAAAGTATTTCCACTTATGTGCATGGGAAATTGCTAGTTATTCTCAAATCTTTAACGAATGAAAGTATTCTATCTGTGTATGTGTGTGTGCTTACTGCCATCAATTTCTCAGTTTAGGCACTCAGAATCATGTAATATTTATCTCGTTGTATGTTTTAGTGGGAAATCTGAATTACTTTGTCTTTCTGAGCCAACAGAAGACCACTGAAAATATAACTATGGGGAATCCGTGGTGGTCTCATTATTGCTCCAGATGTAATTCTGCAGAAAACATGCAGATAAGTTTAAGAAAGAGATCCAAAAAGAACTTCAAAACACTAAGAGGAGGTTTCATTATGTATCCAGAGGTGAGACCTGAAGGATGAGAGTGTACCTTATTTGGCCAAATGATAAGGAATGAAAATTGTCAAAATGACATTATGACAAAATAAAACATGTTTTACTGGAACACTTTTCATTTTGACAGTTACCAGTATTGGTATCAGGGGAAATTGAATGCCAGCTTGCTGTGACATGATTGAGTCTCTAAAGGGCTGCTGATCTCTTTCTCAAGGGAATGGTAGAGTCATCCATATAATGAGCGAAAAGAACCATGATCCTGGTTACAGGAATGCTACAACTTCTGTCCACCTTACAAACAAAAAGAACACATTTCTGTTCAGTTTTCCTTAATTCCTCAGGAAGAGATGTGCACAACATCATGTATCATGGGTGAAACTTGTGCACTGAGCTGCATTACAATGCATGGTTCCAGTTTGTGTTCGCATGCCCATTAGTCTCATTACTATCTTAGGATTACAATATATTCTTATGATGTCTTACTTCTGTTTATCACAGAAATACAGATAGGTGGTCAACAAAACTTGCTTACTAAGTGAAGGAACAGATGAATCCAAACAGGTTCTCAAAAATGCCTTCTAAGAATTTTTCTTGTTAGTTTTTGAAATTGTGATTGACTCACAAGAAATTGCAAAACTAATGCAGAATATTTCCCTGTACTCCTCACTCAACTTTTCCCTCATGGTGGCATCTGGTATCTTATTGTGCATGCTCCGAACAAATACTATGCAACAATACTGGCACAATACAATGAACTAGATCCTAATTGGATTTTATCAGTTTTTGTGTGCAAAGATTTTTTTTTCTGCTTCAGTTTCATTTTGGTCTATCTCTGTGTACAATCCTATATGATTCTATCATCTATACAAATCTCTATAATTAAGATGAGGAACTATCATCTCATCCCAAGGAACTCCCACACGTTATCACTTCCCAGGCATACCATCTCCTTGCTCACTAGCCCCAGGAGCCACCAGTCTGGTCTCCTTTCTCTGTATCTTTTTCAGAACGTTATACAAGTGGAATCATATGACATACAGGTTTTTAAGGTTAACATTTTTCTCTCAGCATGAAGCCCTTGAAATCTATTCAGCTTGTTGCACTTATCTGTGGTTTGTTCCTTCTTGTTGTTGAGGAGTATTCTATCAGATTGATGTACCATGACAAGACTCCAAAGACAGTAGATTCTGCAAAGTTTTCTCTGTCATTACCATCTTTCATGTTTATATATCTCACAAGTAACACAGTTAATTTTTCCCAGGATTCTTTGTGTGCTTATTATCAAGTTCTCTATAAATCATGTTCCTTATTGTTGTTCCAGAAAGAGGTCATTTAACATTTGAACTGATCCTCCAGTACTGTCCTAGTAATAGTTTCTTTCTAGTCCTAAAGCCACAGTACTTAGAGAAGCTTGGCAAGAGTTTGGAACTGTAGATGTTCACTGGAGGTAGGTTTGGAACTGTATAATTTTGGTAAGTGTTCTTCATTTATTCTTTTCCACTTACCCATGTTAGTTTTTTATGCCAGAGTTCTTTGGCAAACCACATTTCAAATTGTCCAGCAGAATTTCTTGCTATTTTTTTTTTTTCCTTAACCATGACTAACTTAGTAAGTCTGAGAGCTTTGCTTTGGGGGAAATGCTTTTAAAGGAAGAGTAGGGATATCTAATATAGCTATTGCAAGAACCAAATTTGACAAATTATGTACACCAAGATTGCACCAAGGATTTTGGGTTGGCAAAAAGACAATGGTAAAAGTGGGAAAGACACTAACAGCATTTTTTTCCTTGAAAAGTAGTGGAGCTGGCATTTTTCAACAAGGTGATGATTGGAACACAAAGGGAATCCCCATGATGCTAAATAAGAAACACTTTCCATCCCCCCTCCTTTTTTTCAGTTTCATACTGGGATCAGGGCAAAGAATGGGGAAAAAATGAGTGTCTGATTTGATGAAAGCGAAGTACTTTTTTTGTTAGAAGGACAATGCAGAGACGTCCCTAGGCTTTCTGTGTATATGCTGGGAGAAATGCCTGCTTGCAGAAATGGTAAGCTTAACCTTGTCAAAGTTTCACTTTGCTGAATTATCCAGGCTTAACCTTGTTCTTTTGTTACTGAATACATCTCCCATAGAACTCAAGTGTCTGTTTGGACTGACCTCAGAACTGCGGGCAGAAATAGCAGGGGGGTGAGTAGTGATTCCATGTATTTCATGTTTCTTATAATCAGATTCTTTCAGGTGTTTCTTCAGGGACTGCAGATCCCTTCACAATGCTCCTGCTGCTGATCAAGGACAAGAAATGTGATCTCGCAGTCTTCACATAGCTCTCCGCTGAAATGTTTCTCTTGTGCTGAAACCAAAAAAAAATTCTAGAGCATGGCTGGAAGACGAGCATTGTTGGCCTGATCTCAATTTCCCTGGGCCCTAACTATGGCCAGAAATTGTTAAGCAGTCTTTTATATATATATATATCGGTTTCCTTTTCCATTTTTTCATCGGGTTAGGGATGGACTGAGGGAGGAAAAAGTAACAGTGTGACAGAGAGTAGAACAATATTTGGTTTCTACAGAGTTTTCTAGATGAGACCATTAGTTGGTGCATTTATAGACTAGATTTCTGGCTGAAGAGGAATTTCAAAAGTTAGATAAAATGTAATTATCATGCTAATAGTCAAGAGTTGACTGGAGGTTACATTGCCTTCAAGAAGATTAAGGGAAAGTTTTAGCAGGCTGGTTTCTAAAAATTTCTCACTTGTGGTATCCAATTTTTGAGTTCTAGATTAAAACAATTTCATTGTATTCTCTTATACACCTGTGAAATTTTTTATTCTGCAGTAGGATAGAAACAAAATCAGGGAATTTTTTAAATCTTAGAAAATGTTTTAAGTGGAAGTGGTGCAGGAGAAGCAAGTGAACTTTGAAGACAGACAAATGGTTTTACTGTATTTCCTCAATTTATTATCTATCAGATGTTGATTTTTGGAGAGGTCCCATTACTTTTCCTAATCTGGAGCACTGTAATACTGTCTTTCTGGTTAGGCTGCCATGGAGATTATAATGTGTATAGGATATTCAGTCCAGAGGAATTCAATGAAATATGATTTATTATTAGAAATATTTCAATGTAGCATAGGTCTTGCAAATAGTTTACTCGAGCTCTTTCCATTTCCAAACAATAAATCAAAACCTAGAGACATGAATTTACCTGTAAAAAATGCTAGTATTATAGATCTTCTGATTCCCAGGTTGCTTTATGTGGAATAATTTTGGTTTATTTTAGAACTTATGTGTGTATACTTATAAATATTAACAGTATATGAATGCACAGTATTTTAATAAATAATTATAAACTAGATTTTGACTCTATCTAGCAATACAAAGTGCATGAACATAGGTGAAAATTTGCAAGCAAGGATGACAAAAATGAAAATAAAACAGATTTTACTAAGTCTAAACCAAAGGCTAAATTCAATATGAGACTACAAAGATTAGTTCACTATTTTTATCGTATCCAGCCTACACGTGACTTATACCCTATAAATTTTATGCTGAAATGATTACATAACATCCCCACATTCAGCTGTTGTAACAAATGATGTTAAAACTCTTTCAACCACTCTGAAGGTAACAAATGAGTTTCAGTTTCATAGAGTTTCTGGCAATGATTGAAAACTTATTTAACATATGGCTAGATAGACAGGCTGAAGAAATGGACAGAAATACGATTATTCAACTTATTATGTGTCTTCCTAACACTGTCCAGAATGATTAGCCTGCTGGTTCTCACTGAAGGAAGGCAGCTTATGTTGCCCGGCCTATGACCTTGATGTGAGAGGCCAGGAGGACAAAACTGGGTTTGAAAACTCAGAGTTTCAAGCGAGTGGAAATGTTAATTTATTTTGAAGTTTCACATGACTTAACTTGTGAAAATACATCATTAACATAATGAATAAATAAGCTATATGTCCTCTAAATCATATTACTAAAACAAAATGAACATGGTTAGTCTTAGTCAAGTACTAGACTAAGTGAAAGTGAAATCGGCCTCCACGCCATGTCTACAATACAAAATAAAGAAAACAGAAGGAGGATGGAAGTAAGTAACAATTTAAAGTTTGAGATACTTTGTGGTTAAAAAGGAGAGACTAGAAATTCCATGAACAGTATTTCTAACCACAGTAACAATATTTTTCTATAGTTACATAAATCAATGGGAGGAGTAAAGTGAAAATGGCAGAAAGTAAAACTCAATATTCCATTGAGTTATATTTCATCAATTTGTTCACATTTCATTGCTATGAGCCAATTCTTAGGAATTCCTCAGAAAAGAAGATACCCTAGGAAAGCTCCAGATGCTCAAGCAGTTAATTTGCTTTCATCATAGTTTACTTAATGGCTTTTGGAAAACAATAAAGTCTGACATATTAAGGAACACATTCTAAATTGTTCTTACTTTCATCAGTAAAATTTGTGTGGGATGATGTCAGAGGTAGGCATATTAAAACAAACAAGCATGAAGAATAGGAAGAGAATATGTGTGATTTATCCTGAAGACATACTTGGGTCATCTAATGTTTTAATTTTTCCTATTATTTTTAGTTTGAGGATTGAGCCAGGGTCATTTCACTGAGGTACATTTTCAGTCCTTTATTTAAAAATGTTTTGAGACAGGGTCCTACTCATTTGCCCAGCTGGGTTTGAACTTGAGATTCTTCTGCTTCAGGTTCACAGAGTGCTGAGATGACAGGCCTGCTTCACCACACTCAGATAGTTTTGCAGTTCTTAAAAGAGGAATATTAATGTTGTTTTCGATGATCTTGTGATAGATATGAGAATTGAGACTTAGTGAAATGGCCCACAGCCACATAATTAATTAGTGACTGTCAATTAAAGTTGTCTCACTTTGCCCACAAAGCCCACATGCAATGCGTAGACCACTATCAGGGTGTTTATCTGCGCCGTGGGGAACGTGGCAGGAAAATCTTTGACAGTTTGTTCTTATAGTGATATTTGTATAACTCCTTTCATACAGGTGATCACTCAAATGACCCATGTTGCCTGTCTTAGTATATTTGAACCATGATATAAGAAGGAATTGGAATCTCTGCAGAAATATTTTGAAAATCTTTGTCATTTTAGTAATGTTCTTAGAATGTTTTTTCCAGATTTATTTGACCTTTCTTGGTACAAAGAATGAATTCCACATCATTTCCTCTTAGAATAAAACTAAAAATTATTTCTTCCAGATGCTTCTCAGCCTTCTTGGTACAATTTACTTCTTGGTGGTGTCTCTTTTGCAGAGTTCACAGAAGGTAAGGCAAATGAAATCACGTCTCTTGTTCCCCACCAGATTTCTTCTTGTAAACTAGAATAAAATAGAGGAATAAAACTGCTTTATTTCTCACACAGATGTGAATCATGACTCAAGTTGCACACTTTTTTCTAGGAAGAGTAAAATATTTTACTTTTTCCATTATAAAAATTGGTGACACTAACTGGAAAGTAGCTATAGATTTTCCATATATTCTGTGTTCTGAATTCTCTAATATTTGCTTTACCCTTTTTTATATATAATGTTTAGTACCAGCTTATGTTTGATATTAATGTTACTATTTTATAATAAGATCACTTAATTTCAAAGTGAGAACTACCCACAGATTTGGTCACTGGTAAAGCAGAATTTAGATTTAGAATGATCTGCGTGAAATACAGTTCCCTTTCAAGACATTTCACTGAACAATTCTGGTGGCTCCTTTAAATTCTCGTAGTATCATGATGAAACACAGGAAAGACTGCATACTCAAAAATGTGTGACACATAGCAATGTAATACAGGGAATGAAAGTAGGCTACTTTGAAATCCTGGCCCCATTATTTACTATCTGTGTAACTTTTTCAAGTTACTAAACCTCACCAGTCTCAGATTTCTCATCTGTAAATTAGGGATAATTGTGGCCCCTTTAGGTTGTTACGAGGGTGAGATGAATAATGACAAGATACAGTAGGCACCACTGTCTTTCTTTGTCCTCACGGCATACCCCAGGCACTCCCTATACAAGAGACCTCAGACCTGAGTTTTGACAAAGAACATAAACCCTTAACTTGAATAAAAAAGTTTTAATACATTATGTCCTGCTATTCACAGACATGCATTCAGTTTAGCAAGAAGCAAATCAATGCGCCCATCCTATTATTTCTATTATTCGGATACTTTGCATACATGCTGGAAGGACAAGTTGAGAGATGAGATAAATGCCAAAATTATAGAGCATACATGAGAAACACAGAAATTGGGAAACACAAGAAAACATAGATACTATGAGTTACAGATGAGAAAATTATGGATATAGATAGGTAGTTAGATGTAAATGTGTTTTGAGATTTTTCAGTAGGTGTATGACTTTCACCTGTTACTATAGATCTATAAAATAATTCATAGACCTCAAGCAACTCATATCAATAATAAAATATGAACCACTTGTAATTCTAATTGTTAGACTATTTAGTGAAATGATGAATTCATTCAATTAGCATTGAAAAACTAATCTAAAATCCACTAGTAATTCCTGCGTATTTTTTTCAGTTTATAAAACATATTAGGGGAGACTTAATTTGAAATCATTGAGTCCTTAACTCATGGGATGCAATACTAAAAGCTAAAATAAGAAAAAGAGAAAACTTTAAATTACAATTGAGCAGACATTACATTCTGAGATTCAATCCACTAAAAATTGAATTCTTTTCTTGGAGGATATTCAAGCAGACATACCCTTCTGTACATATTAATTGATGTATAGAGCATACCAACTTTAGAATCTGACCCATATTCCTTTTGACTGACAACCAGAACCTAGAAAGTTTATTTATTTAATCTTACTTGCTCTCAGTTTCCTTACTTTTATAAGAGAAAAAGAAATTTGGTCCTATAGATAACTATTCACCATTATAGGTATCATTCACTGCTCAATCTGTTTTTATCACCAATTTTCCAGCATATATGCAGGTGTGTGTGTGTGGAGTGGTGTGTATGTATAGCTGACCTGTAAGAGTGAAGGATTTGTATCATCATGTACATAGTTTTGAATGTAAAATTTAAAAGGTCTAGTGTATGAAAAAAGCCCTTACATGTGGAGAGAGATAATAATATGTTAATTAATGTAAATGGTGTAGAAAAATAAAAAATTCAGTTTTATTCTTTTTTATAAGAAGTTGGAAAGCTGAAAAATCAAGAATTTAGTGTTAATGTTTGGCAGATAAACTTACATTATAAAGGCAAGTGATATGTGATATTTTAGGAAATGCATATTCTGTGAATTTTATTGGATATTCTTCAAAGGAAGTAGCTCATATGTTCTATTTTATAGATTTACAAATAAATAACACCTCTGGAAAGAGGAATGTGATAATTTAGAAAATAAAGGAAAGACTTCTGTAACTATTCCAAACACAAAGTAAAGTGTCCCACTGAAGTTTTGGAGGAGTCTGCACAGGAACAAAATTAAGTATCATGTGGAAAAGTAGAATTAGGTGATGTTCAAATGAATTTCTGCATTCTATAAAAATATTTAAGCATTTACAGCTGGGAGTAAAATCAAAGTTCCTCTTTGCTGGAGTTGCTACGGGTGGAAAACATGGGCGGATGCATAGAGCTAACCTCTCGGCAGGTTGTCTGGGTTTGGTGGGGTTTAATGGGAATAGGTGGTAGATTTCCTTAATCCTAACCACTCATGGAGAGGACTGAACTTCTCATTGAATACATGAGGTAGCAAGAAATTAGTCACTCTAGCGCACTCTCTGGGATAGAGTAAGAATATCCCTTATATTTATTCATGCCAGTTGGGCGCAAGTAAGATATTTAGACTCCAATCAGAGATCATTTCATTTTGACAGAAAAACGAAGAGAATGAGGGAGTGTTTTTATAGGGACTGAAGGAAAGGGTCATTCAAACAAAATGTTAGGAAGTTTCTGTCATCGCCTTACCTACTTGAACCTTGCTATTTAGATTAATATCTACCAAGTACTTTGCATCATAGTGCTGGTTCCATCATCTTTTACTTACTGTAAAACTCTTCCAGAAAGATTCAGGAAGTAGCCAACTTGACCTGATCAGTTGAACTGTTTTGTGCAGTTAATGTCCAGTAAAAGTCATATGTACAATGATGACACCCATGTGTCTCTTTCCAGCTTGCCTATGACTCCAATTCTCTTTTTTCATGTTTCATTTCACTAAAAAGAATGATTGAAGTTTATCACGATTCTATGCTACTTAGTTCCTATCAGTTATCACTAGGTCATTCTCTCTAGAAATATTACATTTTAATTCATACCTGTAGGCTATGCAACCCAACAGAAAATATTAGCAAGATCATTAACATATCTGAACCAACATGTTAATTTCTAATTATAAATGCTCATACAGTTTTCAGTTAAGACTGATGTTATCTTGCAGAAGCAGCCAATATTAATAATTCATTAATTTGGAACATATTAATATCGACAACTCTAAAAACTTATGTGAACTCTCTTGTGTCCACTGAAACTTTTAATGACCACTGAGATATGATGCATTTTGTCTCTTCCAAGTAGATACAATGCCACTTATTCAAATGAAGTTATGATCTCTACTATTCAGTTATTCACCATTGTCTCAGTCACTTTCTGGTTACTGGGACCTGGTATCTGACACCCACCATTTAAGGGAGGAAAGATTTATTCTGGCTCATGCTTGAGCAGTTTCAGTCAATGTTTTGCAGACTTAAACACAGAAGTGGCAAGGTGGAAGGGGTTAGGCAGGGGAAAGCTGCTCAAATCAAGACAGCTATGAAGCAGAAATAGAAGAGAAGAGGCTGGGAGGAAGATATCCTCTTCTAATATCATCTCCAATGACCAGCCTCTATCCAGGGCCATACTGCCTATCATCCAGTCAGGTGCCTGGCCCCTGTAATTCAGTCACATTCCACAAGTCCTACTCTGCATGCATGAGGTTTTGGGAGGACAATTCTGATCAAAATCACAAGTACCTTTTATCTTCTCCAAAGTCTGATTCTTGTCTTATAATAATGAATTACAGAGTAAGAAAAAATGAATAATTAACAAAAGGACAAGAATGTATCTGCTATCATTAGTAACAGCCAGCAGCTGCAAAACATTTGCTGTGTTAAGCACTGAATTTAAAACTCTGTGTTCAATAACTAACTCCTTACAAATACCATATGGATTAGAAATTTAATTCTATCCCCATGTTACTAATGAGGATGGAGAGGTTAAATGAGAAACTACTCAAGATCGTAATTGCAGTATCACAGAAATGTGTGCAATGTGTTGAAGTGGATACACCTGGGCCTTAGTCAGTGCTGGGTTTTGAATCTTTTCATAGCACAAGCTTCTCCCCTTTACGCTGGATTTTGAATAGTCTCTATGTCTTTGTCTGAGGCAAGATTTCATGAGCAGAAGCATCTTCCTCTCAATTTTTTCCCATGAAATATTTAGGGAGTAACAAAAACTGCATTCTAATACACATTAGTTCCTGGAGGAACTGCATTTGTCTATATTTAGTGATTTTTGTTCAAATGCAACAATGTATTTGTTTGTTCCAGAAGGCATGGGTATTACATACATGCTTGTATGCTGGCTGAGAGTACAATAAGTATTAATTTTTAACACAGCATTGGCCTCCAAAGCATGGCAGGGTTTTGCTATAGAAGAAAATATTATAGAATGTTTTATGTTTACATCTCTGTTGATGATATTAATTATGTGTCTAATATAATGACATAATTGAAATTATTAGTGTTTGTCATTTAATAATAAAATGTTTGTCTCTTTACAAGAATGTTTACATCCTTCCAACTTCAAATTCATAACTGAGAATAAATTTTTATCATGTAATACTTCCTTAAGATTTTAGATAAACAAGCCAGGCGTGGTGGTGCATGCCTTTAATCCCAGCACTCGGGAGTCTGAGGTTGGAGGAACATTGTGAGTTCGAGGCCTGCTTGGTCTACAATGCGAGCGCAAGGCTGGCCTGAGCTACATAGTGTGACCCTGCCGCAAGGAACCAGGACTGGGAGTTTGGCTCAGCGGCTTAAGTACCTGTCTGGCAGGTGCGAGGTTGTGAATTCAGTCCCTGGTTCTGCCAAAAAAAAAAAAAAAAAAAAAGATTTAGATAAACAGTACTTTTTTCATATATTTTCTTTAAGGGGATTCTACCATACATGTTAAAATTTGGCCAACATTGTGCTAAAAATAATGAATAAATCGATCTTCTTATGTGTTTGTGTAAAACTGAAAACTTCAGGGTCAAAAAGTATTCTGGAACTCACTAACAAGGAGTGTGTTTAATGATCCACCAAAGCACGGAAGAGATACCTTGTACTGAATAGAAAACTGGGAGCTTCTATTGATATTTTGTTTCGTCTTTTAGACCTTATAAAAACTGAATCAAATTTACATTTGTGAGCAGTCAAATGTCACCAGTCACAACCAAGAAAAAGTAATTTTATCGGGAGGATGTTAGGAAGCTCACAGGGAGCTGGGAGGACCAGTGGCAACAAATACTAGTGCTGCGTCCACCTCTACTGCTCATCTTAAAGAAGGGAGGTCAGCTCCTCTACTTGCAATGGTTTCTACACTATCTCTAAATTTCCAGTCTCTCACTGAATACGCCACGTTCGGGCAACATGCTGATTAGCTATAAAAGCTCAGTCACATGATCATGGTCCGGCTACCAGAGACTAGGAGTAAGTATGGACCTTCCGGTTTCTGAACTGGGAGCCGCAGCAGCAGACGCCTCGTGTGGAACAAATAAAGTGGTTGATCATCATTTACATCATGAGTGGGAATTTTTGCCATTGCAATACAATAGTTTTTGAGGAAAGAAGAGAAAGATAAGGCCAGAAGTCTGTGTTTGAGCGCATTTTATTCTACTGCTTAGCTCTGGGATCAAAGCCACAAATTTAGGGACATGAGAATGGCCAAACTGAATTGCAGTTTTCACATAGAAAAAAATACCTATCGGTCTTTAGTTAACAAGTTAAATGGGAATAATTAGACTTCCTGCAAAATGGCCAACCTGATGACTCCACCGTAGGGAGGCTCCCTGGAATATACCTCCCAAATGCTGGAATACAAAATAATACAATAACACAAAGAAGGAAAGGGGAGGGAGATGGATCCTCTGGACCGAAGAGGAGTCTAGGATGAGAACTGTAGCCCACAGAAAGAGGAAAATAAAAGAAGAAGTAAACAAACAAAGGTGGCGGCGCCTCTGACCTGAGCTCAATCCAACCAACACGGACTCAAACTGGGAAGGTGCGATTAAAGTGCTTGAGATGCGCGATTGAACTTCTGTGGCTAAGGCGGAGACAGCTAAGGTGGAGACAGCGGAGGCAGCTATCGATCGTGGAAAGAGGTGGTCGCCAGCTGGTGAGTGAGTAAACTCGGCGGGCCCCAGCCCCCCACCCCCCAATCCCAAGGGAGAGCGAGGAACAGGCTTCCATCTTGAGACTGGAACTGCACCTAATTAGGCATGGTTCCTTGCCCACACCAGGCCCTGGAGGGTCCTGGCAGAATCTGCACAGGCGCCCTGGGGGTGATAGAGGAAATTAGGCGGACAGCCCTATCCACGCGCACTTCACCAGACATCCGCGGAGCTGAGGCGGCCTGGGGAAACACAGCAGAGCCCAGGAAAATGCCAAGAAGGAAAGGTAGAGGGCACTCTCCGGACTCCGATACAAGCAGCACAAACCGGATTGATGTAAAGGCAGACAAGGTTGGGAGTCCAAAAATTAAACTCTCAGAGGAGATGACAACCGAAGTGGGGAGACAACTCCATGAAGCTATGAAAGAAATTAAAGCGGCACTGTTAGCCCAACTGAGAATTGAATAATAGGGCAATCCCTTAGTGCCTCTAAAGGAGACATAGCCAGAAAGGTGGAGGACGGAAAATCAAAGGAGATTGAGAATGAGACAAATAAAGACTCAGAATGCATCAATCAGATTCAGAGAGAATACCAGGAACTCAAAGACTTCAATAAAAGTTGGCAGAACCACCTGAAAGAGACTAAAGATAGTCTTTCATATCTCGAAGAGAAAACCGCAGCATGGGAGAGAGAGAGACAAGAATTATTAAAAATAATAAGAAATCTGGAAGTGGCAGTGCAACGGCTGCAAGACAACCCAAGGAAATATAATTTATGAATAAAAGGTGTGAGTGAAAAGGCAGGGGACAATACAAATCAAATTAAAAGCATATTTACAGAAATAATTACAGAAAATTTTCCAAGTATGGGAACAGGAAGAGACTTTCAGATAACTGAAGCATATAGAACTCCAGCTAAACTTGACCATAATAGGCCTATACCCAGACATATAATAATCAAGATTCCAGAAATTCAACACAAAAACAAAATATT
>RJWM01021324.1:0-35577 GCA_004363535.1 Dasyprocta punctata | reverse complement strand
CACTTCCAGCTCCCTCTGGTGCACCCCTTTTCCTTCTTCACCTCCTTCACAGGCAAGAAACCACCCCTTCCAGACTTCTGGAGTCATTACAATTCTGTATATGACTGGGATTCCTCTTATTGGAATAAATTCACTGCCAAGCTGTTTGGAGAGCCCAGAGGGTCTTTCTGCAAGCTTGTGCAGAAGTCAACAGTGTGCAGCACATCTTCAGAGAGCTCAGAGGCATGGAAAGACAGTTGTTTGTTTGTTTGTTTTTTCCTGACACAGACACAGGACCTGAGATATGGTTCTGAGTGTGCACCCGAGGCTTTCTGAGCCTTGGTTTGCAGGAAAGGTGCCCCAACGGGCAGATCTGGGCCAGCTCCTTGAGTTCCCACTCTCTTGTCTATGGTGAGTAGCATCTCTTAGAGGGTCTGTTCCTTCCACCCTTCCGATGATTTTGTGAGCACGTAATTCACAGGGGTTGAATCACTTTCTGTTTAAAGTACCCGGGGCATTTCTGTTTCCTGCTGCTAAACCTTGCCTGATACATTTCACCCTCTGAAGTGTGAGGCATAAATTTACAAAAAATTCTGATTTCAGAAGGAGCACTCTGAAGAACCACCGAAAGGTTCCCCCAGCCCCTCTCTCGCTGAATACTAATGCGCATTATTTGAAACACAGATGTTTTTCACAATGTTCTCTTATTTCAGAATTTAAATTACATCATCACCCAAACTTCTGGGACCTGTAGGACAGGAGAATATAAATACTGTCATATCTCAACAACTCTAGGCATCAGAGAGAACACCAGAGTTTCCATTCAATTTGAGATGGAAGTGCTTACTGAGAAAACACACAAGACTCACTCAGTAAGACTTACCTGGGAAAGGAACAATTTTAATTTGTTTCTTAATATTTTTATACCACATGAATGTTTTCTTCCTTTACCACAGCATAATTTGCATTCATTCGTTGGGCCCAGAAAATGACCCATATTAAAACTTATATGAATGTTTAAAGTTATTAGTGTTAAGATAAAAAATTTATTTCAAAAGCCTCATGCATTTAACAATAATTACAGCAAAATAATAATGGCTCCTATTTATTGAGATCTTTTTAAACTCTCATCACTGTCCCAAGTGTATCATCTCCTATGTGCATGATTGTATCCAGTGTTCTCATAAAGCAGATGCTATATTATTTCTATTTTACAAATGATGAAACTGAGATTCAGGGAGATTGAGCACATTGTCCAAAGCCCTACAACTAACAAATGACAAAGCTGGTATTTGAGTAAGGACTTCTTTACTCTGAAACTTATAACTATTCTACCTTCCTTTCTTCAGTGAACACCTACCTGAGAGATAGGATTTTAGGGTTTCATGGAGCTCTAAGAGCTTAAGACTATCTGCTGCCAATTCTAGAGTAACTAAAAGATACTAAGGGGATGGCTTGAAAGCTCATTTCTTTTCCATGGGAATATTTTGGTCCTGTAATATAGAGATCCCTTTCCCATCCTCATCACCATCTGGGAAGTTTAGATTTGGAATCCCATGGAAACGTCATTGGAATTCTAGCAAGCGAATCCCACTCGACCACTTCTAGTCCAACTCACAGCAAGAATAAAGACATTAAGATGTATTTATAATTATGGGGAGCCAAGGGGTCCTTAGTCCAGCCAAAATGAAGTTTCATCAAAACAAAAGGGCTCAACCCAGGGTCTAACCCGGATTTTATTAATTTGTGAAGAACAGAGTGGCTTGAGGATGAGTGACTGTGCGAATGGTGGGAGATACGTGAGTGCTGTGAGCTGGGCTGGGTAGGAGGCCTGAAGTCATCTCTGAAATATGCGGAGAAGGACACACAGAAAGACCAATCTGCACAGCACAATTCAGGTAGCATCTAATGTTTAGTGGGCGTTGCTTCGGCTCCAGTATGCAAATTTTCTGCCCTGGGAAGTCATAGCCTCTTTATCTCAAGGCTTGAAACCCAGCTGACAGACCTGGAGAGGTGGTCTACTTCTTGTCCAGCTCAATCGTGTGTTTTGATGGGAGTTAGGGGACAGGGAAACAGTGAGTGTTGAGTGTCTGACTAGCTTCAAAGATTACACATCAACACCTCAGCCAACCCTATTTACATTGCTTAGAGTCAATTGAAGGGAAGAGGAAATGGCTTGGCCATCTCCGTACATATCAGTACATGGAGACAGGGCCAGGTTTCGTCAAAATGGAGATAATTGCGCTTCATTCAAAGAGAATAATCCAAGTGGCTCTCCACAATGTAAAATTTTAAAATATATTTTAATATATGGGGTTCTAAGAAGGGACCAAACCAGACATAATGGCACATGGGTGTAATCCCAGCATGCTGGAAAACTGAGGCAGGAGGACCCCAAGTTTGAGCTCTGCTTGGGCAACTTCACTACTCAGCAAGACCTCGTCTCAAAATAAAAAAAATTAAAAAAGAATTAAAAGGCTTGGTGATATAGCGCAGTGAGAAGGCCCCGGGTTCAATCCCCAGGACCCCAAACACACCCAAAAAGGACCATTAATACATCCTTATGAAAAGGTCAATTGATAGGCAGATAGGACAGTTGCCTTTTGGTCTTTCCCTCTTGATCAAGGATTCTGTGTGTCCACATTTTGTAAAGTTCCTAAGAATGTGATGCTTGCTGAATCTTCCTCCTATACTGCACAATACAGGAGTATATGGTACAAGTTTAGCAACCATCAGGAGAAACCTCTCTTTGTCCCCTTTTGCCTCTATGGAGGACTGCCTGGACAACTCTTCTTAAAAGAAGAGCAATTATCTCTATTTTGGCTAAACCTGGCCCTATTTCCATGTATTGATGTGTACAGAACTGGCTAGGATTCTGCCTCATGCCTTTAATTAGCTTTAGGCAATGCACATTGGCCTAGCCCAGGTGCAGATGTGTAGTCTTTGAAGCAAGGCAGCGAGTCAGTGTTATCCCTCCCCTGTAGCTCTCAAAAAATATGTGTGAGCTGGGCAGGAAGGAGAGCCTGGAGATGAGAGGCTATGACTTCCCAGGGCATAAAAGATTACACATCAGAGCTGAAGCACCTACCCCAAACCAGGAGATACTACCTCAAATTGTGTCATGCAGATGACTCTTTCTGCGTATCTTTCTCTCTGCATATTGCAGAGGTGCTTTCAGGCCTCCTACCTAGCCCAGCTCACAGTGTTCACATTCTTCCCCCCATTCTTGCAGTCACTCATCCTCGAGCCACTCCCTTCTTCACAAATGAATAAAACCCAGGTTCAGCCCTGGGTCAAGGTCTTTGTTCTTCTGGTTAACTACCACCCTGGCTGGACTTCGGACCCCCTTGGCTCCCCACAACTATAAACGTGCCTTCGTGTTGTTCTTCTCGCCATGGCCTGCACTGGGAGTGGTAGATTGGAATTAACTCGCTAGAGCTTCACTGTTCCATGGGATTACAAATATAAACTTCCCAGACTGCAGTGAGGTCTGGCAAGGACTCACTGTACACCTCCCAAAAGTAGCCCCTGTGACTGTTATGGCTGTATTGCTCACCTCAGCATTGTGCCAGGGAGCGCATCAGAGCCTCTCTACATCTGTTCGAATGACTGCTCCTGTTTGCTTGACCTGTGTGCAGCCCACGGCAAAGCCCATCGTGTGCTTGGACACTGGAGTCTGGACCTAGGTAACTGGGGGCTGTGTTTAATGTTGAACGTTGCCCAAATATCACGCTGGGTACCAACGTCAAGAGGGGTCAAAGTCCTAGGTTGTTCAAGGGTTGCATCACTGGCTTTTTGCAAGGATGGCAGACAGCAATGGCTATTTCCCCAAGCGCAGACTCTGGTCCCTCGGAGCCGACAAAAATCTCCACACATCTCACCACCGTGTGAACCTTGTGCTTCTAATCACACGTGGTGCCTCGCAGGGCTGGGAAACACGCTGACTCAGCTTCACTCGCCTCTCAGATTTGATCTTTCTCCTGCAATCTCTAAGCTTGTTTTTAATAAATATTTAACTTCTTGATTAAGTTCACTGATTTCAGCGGGTAATTTTTCACAGCTCAGATAATGCTTTCTAAATGCTTTCGGAGCAGCTGGCTCACCCAAAACTGTAAACATCAGCTCACTTTTTGTCTCCTTCATTCTCTCCCCAGTTATGTGGGAACAAAATGTAGTCTTTATTCTTTTTGCCATCTGCATAATTGCCAGTGTTTACAGATGCCTGCCTCTCCCTCTCCCTCCCTCTCTCTCTTTCTCTCTTTCTCTCTCATTGCCACTAGGAAAGGATCGTTCAGCCTTCAGTAAACCTATTTCTCAGGTTTCTTATCTCTCATTTCTCTAAGAGTGGCATATAATTAACTCTTAAATTTTGATGTTTTCCACCAGACTGCCTTTTCCTTAGCAGTTCACCTGCTTTCCATTTTCTTCCTTCCCATCTGTTTATTGCAGGGAGCGAACTTCTCATTCACATCTTTATTCCATTTGCCTTTTCAAAAGCTCTGTGGTGCATTGGAGAGAGAAAATGTTATCTCTGCCATAGATCCATGCTGTCTCCTTTGTCATTTTGTCTGAGCCCCTTGGGTCACATTGCCCGTCCTCTTTTCTTGGGTATTGGACTTCCCGGCGCCATGTAATCCTGTAATGGAACCACACTTAAAAGCCAGACGGATTCCTCAGAGTACTGTAGCTGCAAAATAGTCCCATCACCAGCACTTGTCAATGTGCCTCTGAGACAGCAAAGCTACTGGGAGGATATTCATAAATGGAAGACAAGAACAGGATGACGGGAGTCTTGGCCGACTATTCCCAGTGTTTCTTTCCCTACTGCAAACAATTATCTCACTTTTGGGGGGGGGTCTCAGTCCTTCTAATCACGTAGCTTTTTCTTATAATACAGCAAGTGCTTCAAATTTGCTTTTGTGTGACCTGTAACATGGTTTTCTGGTCCCTTATGCACTCCATTTTCAAACTCACTCAAAATTACTGTTATATATTTTACTTGCTTGTATTTAGCTCTTGAACTTCAAGATGATTCCAATGTTTCTCTGTGATTTGACTGTAAAATATATTCTCAGACAGTACATTGCTATTTCCACTTAGCAATACATGGCCATCACGTTGCCATGCTCATACACAGCTCCTTTGATGTGATTTTGAAGAGGTTTCATTCCTTATTTTAGGAACTGTCTTGAATTGAGCTGGAAAAAGGCACTTTATGGAGAAAAGAAAATGGTGGATTTGAAAAGGATTTAGGGAGACTATAGTCTAAGTATGCACAGGAACCCAAGGGTTTTGTTTTGTTTTGTTTTCTGTTTCTTGGGCTTTGTTTGTTGTGCAATCTCTTTAAAAAAATAAAACCCAAAATTATTTTCAAACCTCTCATCATAGTGGGGGTGTTACTGTCACACAGGGGAGGGGAGGGTCACTCCTCAGAGCCTGCCCTGGGGAATCACTTGGATTTTATCTCCCTGACATGGCTGAGGACCAGACCTGCTTGTCAGTGTGGTAGTCAGACAAGGCAGGCTTGAGGCCCTCACCAGCCCTGTGTTTGTTTTATAATTTCATGATAAAATAATAGAATGACTGCCTCACATCTGCTTTAAGATAAAATTCAGAAAAGGATAAGATATGAATGGAAAGTTACTCTGGAAGCTTACAATTTGACTTTGTTTCATGAGCTATGAAAATAATCCTTTGTGATCATGGTATTTTTTCATAATGCAGAGAGTATAATGCTTGACTTATAATCAGATTCTATCACTCCCTATTTATAATGCTCTGGTGCTTTCTTCTTGCAAGTAAAATAAAACCCAGACCCCTGACTTGGCCCCTAGAACTCTACAACAGTGGGCTGACTATCAAGGGCACCCATTCTCAGCATCACGTTCCTTCGTGTTCTACCAATGGCTGCTTTCACACCGCAGTGGCGGTGTTGAATAGTTGTAACAGAAATGGCAGAGCAGAAAAAGTGAGCTCACCCCTGCTGTACACAATGGACACTTAGCACCCTCACCTCTGGCAGTTGAGCACCAACACCTGGTTGCCATGGTTGCAAGACCTGTCATCACCATTGCTCCGAATGAACCAACTGCTGAGATGGCCTCTCCTGCCCTCAGTCCTACCCACAGAGGCAAATGCACAAAACTTCTAAGTGATACCAGTGCCCCTCTTCAGGCCATTTCCTGATGTGATACTTATGCCCTGAATGCCCGTCTGTGGAACAGGTCCTCTGGGGGCTCTTAATAGCTCACAGCCTCTCCAGCACGCATTGTTCTGTCTCTCTCTCTCTCTCTCTCTCTCTCTCTCTCTTTTTGAAGAGAATAAAACCAAATGAAATAAAACAGAATAGAGTCAATCAAAGCAAAACAATGAACATGGTACACAACTTCAAAAAAAGATAAAAGGAAATCAGTAATGGCTACCATAATGCCTCTTGTTATCTTCAAAATAACTGCCCATACCATCAGGCATAATAAAATCAAACAAAATAGTACAGAATAAAACCAATAAAAGCAAAACAATGGAAGCAATACAGGACTTCAAAACAATAGTAAAACAACAGTGGTTACCATAATGCCTCTTGTTATCTTCTAAGTAGTTGCCTATACCATCAGATATAATGCAATCAAGCAAATCAAAATAGAATAAAATCACTCAAAACAAAACAATGAATGCAATACAGGGCTTCAAAACAAGGTAATAGGAAATCAATAATGGCTACCATAATGTGTTTTTTTATCTTTGCAATAGCTGTCCATGCCATCAAATATAATAATATTAGACAAACTGAAACAGAATAAAACCAAACTAAACAGAACAATGAAAATATGGCATTCAAATCACAGTAACAGATTAACAATGGCCACTGCCTTCCCTTTTTAGACACTTCCTCCCCTTTCACTTTCACAATATGTATTATGTATTTTGAATCCCACTAACCCCTTTAGTTTTTTATATCAGGGAGACAGTACAATGTTCACCCATGTGACTCTGGATCATTTCATCCATGAGCATGATCTCAAGTTGTATTCATTTATGTATAAGAACCTTGAGGTTATCTTTCTTTATAGCTGAGTGGCTTTCTGTTGCATAAAAATGCCATGTATTTCTTGTCCACTCTGCAGCTAATGGGCAAGCTATCCCCATTTCTTTCTGGTTCCCTGTCACATACAGCATTGTTCTTTCTCCTTTGACTTCCAGTCTATGAACCCCCTTCAAGTTACACGTGTTTCTTGTATAAAGCATTTTGATGGATCCTGATCCATGCTGCCTGTGTTTCTTTTTATTGGTGAATTGAGGCCATCTACATTAATGGTTATGGCCAACATACACTGCCTCGTCTCTACCATGCTGCCATTGACTGCCTACTTTTCCTCTCCAATCAGTTGTCTGCCCTGCTCGGTGATACCCCTCTGCTGCTGTTCCGGCAGCTGTGGTCTTTTTTTTATCTCTCTCTAGAATGTCCTTCAGTATTCTTTGTAGGGTTAGTTTGGTGGTTATGAATTCCTTCAGTTGTTCTTTGCCATGGAAGTATCTTGTTTCTCTGTTAATTTTGAAAGATAGTTCTGCAGAGCACATCAATCTGAGTTGGAAGCTGTTTTCTTTCAGGACTTAAAATACTTCACTCCAAACTCTTCTTGACTTGATGGTTTGTGTTGAGAAGTCTGTTGTGATTCTTTCCTTCATAGGTGACCTGTTTCTTTTCTCTAACAGCTTTTAATACTCTGTTCTTGTGTTGAATCTCTGGGATCTTGATTATTATATATCTGGGTGTAGATTTATTTTGGTTATGGCTAGCTGGAGTTCTATATGCTTCACTTATCTGAATGTCACTTCCTTTCCCCATGCTTGGGAAGTTTTCTGATATTATTTCTGTAAATAGAATTTTAATGTCATTTGTGTTGACCCCTGCTTTTTCACTCACACATATTCTTAAGTTATGTTTCTTTGGGTTGTCTTGTAGCTGTTGAATTGTTACTTCCAGGTTCCTTGTTATTTTTAAGAGATTTTTCCTTTTGTGATCACAAGCTGCAAACCTGTCTTCAAGGTTTGAAAGTCTATCTTCAGTTTCTTTCAAGTGGTTTTGCCAGCTTTCAATGGAGTTTTTAATTTCCTGAATATATCTTTGAATCTGTTTCATGTATTCTAAATCTTTTTTGTATTGTTCATCCAAGGTTTCCCTCATTTTCCTATGCTCCTCCATTTTTTTGTCTATGTCTTCTTTAGAGATGCCTAGCAATTCTTTTATTATGTTTTTCATTTCTTCTTTTACCTGAGTTAGTATTTCTGTTCTAATTTTTTTATAACCTCATGAAGTTGTTTCTTTACTTCAGTTGCCATCACCTCAGAAACTTCAGGTTTGCAACTCCCAATCCCTTCCGTGTTTGCATCTCCTGGACTTGCTCTGCTTGGATTGGGGGCCAGAGACTGCCTTTTGCTTCTTTGTCATGATATATTCCTGGGTTCTTCTGGACAAGTGGGTACTGGGGTCCCAGGCACTTCCTGCATTGGCTACAATTTCTCTGAAGCAAAACTGGTTCTTCTAGTCAGTGCTGGCTACAGATATCTGATGGTGGTGCAGGGCTGTCTGCTGCTTTTCCCAGCTGGCATTGGCTCCCCGATGACTGGTGGAGTGTGTGTGGGGGCAGGGTTGGCCACCACCTGCAAACCCAGACTGGTCTCCAGCAGGGATCCTCCACTACTGCCCGGCCCCTGGAGTGTGTGCAGGTCCCTGCCTCCAGACCAAACTGACTACCCACAGGGAACCTCCGCAATGACCGCTAAAATGTGGGCAGGGGTGGGGCTGGCCACCTGTGGACCTGGGCTGGTCACCAGCGGGGATCCTCCACTACCACCCCTGGAATGTGCATGGGGGTGGGGCCAGTCGTCACCTCTAGACCGAGTTGGCTACCCACAGGGAACCTCTGAGATGGCCGCTAGAATGTGTGTGGGGGGAGGTGGGGCTCAGTCTGAGCAATTTGCATGGGTCTGCATCCAGTTAGGAGCTGCTGGAGGAAGCCAGGAGCAGTTCTGGTTCTGGGCTTATCTGGCCCAACTCCAAAATGGTTCCTGGCCAAGCACTCTCTCCCACAGGAGGACTGAGTCCTCTGCACTCACTGCCAGCTAGTTCAGTCTTTCAGGTCCACTGCTCCTGTCCACTGCCACTCACCTCCAATGTTGCCTTTTACTGCAGAGGCCTCCAGGGTCACTAGCTACCATGTCACCTTGATCGTGTGTCCCCAGGTTCCAACAGCTCCTCTTGCACAGTGGGTCCAGCTCTGGGTGAAGGTGCCACCAGCTACAGCCTTCTTCTTCATTTAAGTTTATCTTTTTGTTCTTTTGTGGGCTTCAATTCCCACTTTAGATTCTTCCTGGGTCCAAGGGACCCACTTCCTTCCTTCTTGTCTTCCCTAGGATGCTATATTCCAGCATCTGGACTGTATCTCTCAGAGAGGCTGTTTACTCTGCTGCTTACTGTTGTGACATCTTCCCAGAAGCCTCTGTCTTTTTGCTTTTAATTGAAGCAAATATTAATCATCTTTTTATTGCTGTGACAAAATACCCAAGAAAAAACTATTTAAAGGAGGAAAGCTTTATTCTGGCTCACTGTTTCAGAGTTTCAGTCCATGGTCTCATGGCTCTGTTGCTATGGGCAGAACATCGTGGCAGAGAGTGTGGTAGAGCTACCAGGAAGGAATGGGAAAGAGAACAGGAGGGGGAGAGAGAGTGATAGGGAGAAGGTAAGAGAGAGGGAGAAGGTAAAGAGAGGAAGAGGAAGAGTGAGAGGAGGAAGGGGCAATGGACAAGATATACCCTTTCAGGGCACACCCCCAGTCACATACTTCTTCCAGTTGGGTCCCACCTCCTATAGTTTCTATCACCACCCAATAATTCATTTGATCATGAATTCATCAATGGATTAATCCACCAATGGGGTGAGAGTCCTTGTAATCCAATCCCTCCCTAAAAACCCCATCTCTGACTAAGGTGGCACTAGGGACCAAGCCTTCAACACATTAGCCTTTGGGGAACATTTTATACCCAAACCAACCACAAGGAGAGATTTACATAACAAGATTCCCATTGTAAAGTTAGCAATTCAATATCGGTTAATATGCTCACCACGCTGTGCACAGCCATCTCTCTGCAGTTCCAAAACATATTCATTCCCACAAAAACCTTGTACCTATTAAGCAATTGTTCCTGCCAATCTGATTTCTGTCTCCTGGGATTTACTTATTCCAGACATTTACATAGAATGTGGGAATCACTCTCAGCCAGTCTATATACTAGTTTTGTAAGAGACCACACTGCAGCCACTGCTCAGTATGCTTGGATTAGCTCAAGCCAGACTTTCGGCTTTATGTGCCCTGAACTAGTGAACTGTAGCTGGGAGGGGCTGAGACTGTCACAGGGCCTCCTAGGCAGCTGGGGCTGTTGACTTTGTAATTTCTCTTGGAAGGAGGTGCAAATGTGATATACCTAGAACAACTCTTGAAAACAATTTTTGAAATTCTACTGTGCTAGGGAAGAAACTGAGGAAACTCGGAGTTTGAGTGGTAAAGGAAGAACAAGAACATGGAGGGGAAAGCTTTGTGATTTAATGTTTTCCGAGTGACTCACCTGGGTGGTCTACAGGAATTCTCCTTAGTAGAGTGCAACAGTTAAACTAGATGGTGACTTTGATTGGCTTGTGGGGTACCCAGATTAATAAAGTACACTCCTGTGTGTGTCTGGATGGGTCATGATTAAGGACTATATTTAGTTCCTGGCCTTTTCCTTTTGATATGCTTCCACTGTGCACTGCTTCCCAACCCCTATGAAGTGAATAGTTTTGCTCCACTGTGCTCTTCCACTATAATATTTCTATTTTGGAGCCAGCTGGCTATGGACTTGAACCCCTGAAACTGTGAGCCTACTACATCCTCCTTCTTTAAATTGTATGTCACATGTTTTAGTCACAACTACAATAAAGTGACCCATACGTAAAGACTAAACTTTGATATATGTCTGAAACTCTTAAAAATACACTGCAGATTGTCTGGATTCTGACAATGCATTAGAGAGAACGCATTAGGAATCTATGTTTTTAGAAGATGTATCTCTGATGATTCTGATTCACAGCAAGATTTGAAGAAAAAAATACCTTATAGGAGTTTTCCTAGGGAGGAAAACTAAAACAATAAAAAATCAAGACTTTCCCAATTAGAAAATTCCTTCACAGCTACCTACCAGATACTTGGCTTGAGGAAGTTACAGAAGATACAAAATTAGAATGCTTAATATGATAACATTAATATTAACAGTAGACATACTACTGTGAGCATAATAAAAAGGCAATCTGATATTAGGAGAGGAAAGATAAACTTCTCCTGGGGAAGGGAAAAATCAGAATTTTCACAAAAAGTTAAGATTTCTGCTTCTAACCAGCATGGGCTAGATTTACCTTCTTCCCTGAGACAACCAGAAAAAGATTGAGCAAAATAACACGGTGGCTGGATACAAGATCAGTATGATAAAAGTCAACAGCACTGAAAACTTTTTGAAAATAATGCCATTTACCACACCATAAAAATGAAATACTGAGGAATAAATATGGCAAAAGATGAAAAATGAATATACTTTTAAAAATATAAAATAACATTGGAAAAAATTAAATATCTAAATAAATACCAGTCACTGCCAGATATCATAGGAACTGGGAAGCTGACTCTCAAATTCATATGAAACTATAATGTCACTAAAAGCATACCTTGATTTAGTGTAATTGTTTTATGTGTTTTATATGGTTTTTGTCTGGCTATTAATTTGTGTTTATGATAATTGAATTGATAAATACTTAAATATGAATAAATTTGATAGTGGCCCAAAAAAAGATGTGTTATATACATATACCAACAATGAATGTAATCATTATGTATAGCAAACATGTACTGATAAAAATTTTAAAAATATGACCAGGGGAAAAAAAAGAACCTACAATAGTCCAACAAACTTTTTAAAAGAATTAGTTTGGAGGACAATCACTACCTGATTTTTTTTTTTTTTTGAGACTGCATTTTACCATGTAGCTCAGTCTGAACTTGAACTCATCATGTAGCCCAGGCAGGCCTCAAACTCAAAGTGATCCTCCTGTCTCAGCCTCTCAAGTGCTAGGATTACAGCATGCACCACCACATCCAGCTTCACTACCTGATTTTGAGACTTATTTTAAAACTACAATGATACAAAAAATATGATATTGGTATGAATATAGACAAACAGACAAATGGAATAGGATAAGATGTCCGAAAGTCAGAAATATATCCATATATATATGAACAGCTGCCTTTGCCATTTTTTTTCCCTGGTACTGGGGATTGAACTCACAACCTCGTGCCTGCCAGGCAGGCACTTACTCCACTGAGCTAAATTCCTCGCTTTTTTTTTTTTTTTTTTTTTTTGTACGAGGGATCGAACTCATAATCTTGCACTTGTCAGGCAGGTGCTTGTGCTGCTGAGCTAAATCCCCAGCCCAAAAGCTGATTTTTGAAAAGATGCTAAGACAACTCAAATCAATAAAGCATAATGCTGGAATATTTGGATATCCATATGCAAAAAAATTGAACTTGGATCCATACCTCATATCACATACAACAATGAACTCAAAACGTATGATAGACCTAAAAGTAAAACTAAAACTACAGCTTATAGAAGAAAACCTGGAGATCATTTTGTGAGTTTAGGTTAGGTAAAGATTTTTTTAAGACTCAACACCAAAACATAGTCCATAAAAAAAATCTTAAATTATATTTCATCAAAATAAAGAACTTCAGCTCTTTGAATGATACTGTGAAGAGAATAAAAAGATAAATTATAATCTGGGAGAAAATATTTGCAAACCATGTGAGGTTGTTCTTTGGTATCCTCAGGAATGCCTTTCTTGGACAACAAAATCTTACATAACATGGAGTAATATTTGCTTATAACCTCTGCACTCCATCTCAAACACTTGAAGTCATTTCTGGGCTACTATAATTGACTAGAAATGTAATCAATGTAATTGCTAGATAGACAGGTGTTATACTGTATTCTAGAGGGAACAAAGACAAGGAAACAAATCTATCCATGTTTAATACAGATACATTTTTGTTCCTGATTATTTTCAGTCTATAATTGGTGAAAGCTGTGGTTGGTTGAATTAACACATGCAGAACTTCAGATATGAAGGGCTGGCTGTATTTAATAAAAGATACACAGGTAGAATGTGTAAAGAACTTTCAAAACTAAGTAAAAGAACAACCATCCTGTATTGGTTTGTCCCCTCTCTCTCTTTGTCTCTCTCTCTCTCCAGCGCGCCTTGCTGTTGGGCGACCGCCTTGAATGGCTGCCCCACCATGCCTTGCTGCCTTGGAGCCAACGAAGTATGGACTGAAACTCCCAAGAAACTAAGAAATACACCCTTATTTTATTTTTTATTTTGTGGCACCGGTATTGAACTCACAACCTCGCGCCTGCCAGGCAGGTACTTAAGTCACTGAGCCAAACTCCCGGCCCTAGTCTTCTGAGACAGGGTCACACTATGTAGTTTAGGCTGGCCTTGCACTCATGTTGTAGCCCAAGCTGGCCTTGAACTCACAACGCTCCTCCTACTTCAGCCTCCCAAGTGCTGGGATTAAAGGTGTGCGCCACCACCCTTATTTTTAAAAAGAGCAAAATAGCAGAACAGACACTTCATTGAGGAAAATACATGGTTGACAAAAAACCTTATGAAAATAAGCTCAACATCATTGTCATTATGGTAATGCAAATTTAAATCATTGCAAAATACCTACACACCTATTAGAATGACTGAAACTAAAATGATTAGCACACTAAGCATGGACAAGGATATAGACAAACCCTATGCTGTGAATGGGAATGTAAAATGATATAATTGCTTTGGAAAATAGTTTGGCAATTTCTGAAAATTTACCCATACACAGGCCATATGACCATCCATGCCACGCCTGAGCATTTTCCTAAAAGACATAAAAGCCTATGTCCAACCAAAGATTTGAATACAAATGTTTACAGAAGATTTATTTGAAATAATTCCAAATTTGGAAAAACCCCAATTTCTCAACAACTAAATAGATAAACAGATTATGGTACATTCCTATAAGGAAGATGAGTTAGCAATAAAAAGAGACTTATTGTTGATAACTCACAACAACATAGATTAATCTCAAAGTAATTATGCTGCATAAAATAACAAAATAAAAGGTATATATTATATGATTCTATTTATATGAAATCCAAGAAAACACGTGTTCATCTATAGTGACAAAAAGCAGACTGGTTGTTGTCTGAGTCTGTGTGATGGGGGAAGTTGTGGAAGGAAAACTTGTAGAAGAAAACATAAAGAAAGTTTTGTGACCTCGGGTTAGGCAAAGATTTTTTAACATAGTTGACAAAAGGGCATAAGGAAATTTGGGAAATAATAGAATTCTGATTGTGATGGTGGTTCCCCTAGTATAGACATATCAAAACATATCATATTGTACCTTTAAAATTTTTGTGGTTTATATTTGTTAACTATACTTTGATAATTTTTTTAAAAGAAAGCTCTTAATAAAGTCATCACATTATAGGAATACCTTCATACCTATTTGCATTGTCGTACAATTCACAATAGCCAAGATATAGAACCAACTTAGGTGCCTATTTTGGCTTGTAACTTGATTCCCCCCAGAGCCTGATACACTCAGGCGGGGATTTTTGAAACCGGCTGGATCTCGGCTGTGACATTGTGGGGAGGGGTATGATGCTGGGACTGAAGGTGCCCCACCCCAGTGTGGGTGGCACCACCCAAAGGGCAGGTAGCCTGGATAGAATGTATAGAGACAAAAGGAGGCCGACAGCTGCTTCTGTGGCTGCTGCTTCTACTGCTGCCATTGTTTGTTGCTTTTGCTGCCTCTGGTTTTCCACACCATGAACTGTTGTGTCTCCTCTGTGATGCCCCTCTGCTAGGCCAACCTGCCTTGGACCCAGCCACTGAGGGACTGAAACCTCCACAAACTGTGAGCTGAAATAAACCTTCTTTCCTTTAACTTGTGGGTGTCTGGTATTTGTCTCATAGATGAGAAAAGTAGTTAAGACATACACAGTGGAGTATTATTCAGCCATAAAGGAGAACAAAATTATGTCATTTGCAGGAAAGTGAGTGGAATTAGAGATCATTATGTTATTTTACACAAGTCAGGCTCAGAAAGACAAGCATCGTGTGTTTTCTCCTAACATAGAATCTAGAAACAACAATTCCCAAAATGACCAAAACAAACCCAAATATGACATGAAAGTAGAAAGGAGGCTATTATTATTCAAGGAAAAGGGAATAAGATGAGGGGGCTGTAAGAAAGATAATAGAGGGTGATGGATATGACTAAAATATGTTACATGCACATATATGTTATATGCATGCATATATAAAAGAAAACAACAACAAAGCCCCTGTGAAGAGTCCCTGCTTCCTCTGATGCTCCCATAACAGCTGGGAGACTGGGCCTGGGAAGAATCCAGGGACAAAGCAGCCGTGGGAGGCTTGGTGGGCACACACGCCCCTCCCAGGAATCCCGTCCACTCCAGCATCTGCTGAGGCAAGCATGCACTCCCAAGGATGGCGCTAGCTGTGTGTGGAGCACAAGCAAAGCCGCAAATAACCCAGAATGAATTAACTCTCCCCAGCTAATGTGTTACTCCTAACTTAATCTAATTAGCCTCTGAATGAGAACCTCAGCCTGCCTCACAGGCAAAGTCTTCCAAGTGGAGTGAATTTAAACTGTTAAGGAACTGCAAAGTGAAGGGTTTTGTTATAAGAGCAATTGTTCTTTGATGACTTGCTCAGCTGGATTTTTCACTCATTACCACTGAGAATCATTGGGACTTTAATGTGGGGACCCTTGCTGCACATTCAGAAGGCATTTTACAGGACAGATCAGAATGGAGGGGCCATCAACCTGGGACCACATCCTTGGTCCTTCTTGTTCTGAGGCTTCTAGCTGCTGGTTTCTCCACCTCTCCAACCTGAATAGTGTGGAACTATTCAGGCTCAGACTGTGTGCACCCACCTCATGACTCCTCTTTTATAATTTCGTGTGCATTCTATTTGTTCTATTCCTCTGGAGACTGCAACTAATACACCACCCTGTGTGCAGAGACTGGGTGCAGACTTTGTATCTTCCTCACCCAGATCTCTCCCTTTCTCTTAGGAGGATGCTTAGGGCTCACGTGATTAATTCAGGGTGATTTCTTCTATATTCTGAAAAAAATTACAACTACATAGACCCTTTTTCCAAATAAGGCCATGTTCACAGGTTTTGAGTAAACATATTATTGGGGACATATGATCAACCCACTACAATCCTCTTTAGCTCCATTGTCCTGATATTTTGTTCCAAACACTACATTTGGCCTAAACTTTAACTGGTTTAAATTATATATTGAGTAGTATAAAAGCAATGACCTAATTTTACATTCTCATATTGCATCAGATTAGGACATGGGCAGCTGACTGGGAAAGCATGTGTGGGGGGGGGAGTTGTCAATCATGGAGATCCAGGACATGTGCCCAAGCCCTGCATCTGAACCAATCTTAGGAGAAGTCCAGCAGGTTTTTGATAGGATGGCCTAGACTTGACATCAGCCTGAGAAGTAGTAGATACGAAAGATAGCCAGTCAGCTCTTGACCACTGCGCTCTCTCTTTCACAATGGTTTGCCCTCCTTCTTCAGAGTGTACTTCTTACTTTTAATTGGCCCATGCTTCTCTGCAAAGCGTGTTTCTTTTCTTTTCCTACCTTTAATAAATGGAATACCTCACTCCCTTTTGCATTTGTCTTGTCCAATCCTTTGTTCAGGACAAAAAGATCCTAGAAAGCACATTTAGAAGAAGTACCCAGCACCTCAAAAACCATAACAGTATTGTCTGAGAATACACATTTCTGCCGATAGAGACTCCCAAGTCCCTCAAAAATGAGTGCTTGTACATAAAAGCACTGGAGACAAGTGATACTTCCTCCCTCTAACCAGAAACAGGAAGGGGTGTCAAGAGGCATCCTCTAGGATATATAGCAGCCTCATTAGGTTCCCCATCAGGTCAACATACCTCCTTTTTGGATTAGATGGAACTGAAGTTTGCCCACCAGGGAGACACATATGAGTGAGACAGGAGATTAGGGTGTGGCAAAACTGGCTGGGGAAGTAGGCATGACCTGTTAATCACAAGATCCTAGAACACATGTGCAGAATGATTCCCAAAATTCTGCAAGTGGATTCCTCCTGAGAAGCCGAGTAAGTTTTCAATAGTGTTGTATCTGGTAGAGGGTCTTTGAAGGGCTAGGAGGTCTCCCTAAGAGGACACACAGCTTTTCCGGGGAAGAATAAAGAAGTAGGATGAGCCTGGCTCAATGCTGATGCCTCTGGTGGAAAATAGGGAAGTCAGGGCCTGATGGAGAATGAGGAAGTCAGAACTGAAGTTGTGTAAAGCAAAAGTTTATTTATGATGTGGCAAATGGGGGGACAAAAGCCACTTTGCAGCAGAATACCCTACAAAGTAGGGGGTTCTGAGCAGGTTACCAATGTGGGGCCTTGGCCCTGCTCATTGGTACAGGGGCTGGTTTCTGAAAATAACTGTTTCACTGATTGGTGTAATTGAGGCCAATCAGGGTCTTAGCCTTTGCTCCTGGGGGTAGAAGGTCAGGGAGATAGGGGTTTCATAGTACATGCATGAAATAATTTCACAAGAGCTAGCTTCCTCCAGCACAGAATGCTCAAAATTGACAACCATCAGCCACCCAGGTCGTGCCCCCATTCCCTGCCTGCACCCCTCTATCTGTGCTTCCAACATGATGGCCTAGATCTGACATCAGCCGGAGGCGTGGGATCCCATCACTGCCTCTCAGGACCCATATGTAGAAGTTCTTGGGGGTTTCCTTGAGATTTAGACAACATAAAAGGACACAGATGCCAAGAAGAGCTCCCTATTGTGACTTTCCTCACAATGGCCCATCTTGCGTCCCTTAGGGTCTACTTTTAACTTGTGTTTTCCTCTTTTACTCAGCCCAAAGTCACTCTACAGAGCCAGTTTCTCCTTCGCTCTTCACTTTTACTTTTTCAAATAAACTTTGCCACCATTTTTTGCTCGTTTTGTCCAATTCTTTGTTCAAGATGAGAAGAACCTGGAAACCAGCTCCAGAAGGAGACATGAGCACCACAAAACCCAGTAACTTTTCATTGGTGAGCCGCTTTCAGAAGGGGCTACCTAGTAACATGAGGATGGTCCATCCAGTGTCTCCAGCAAAGTTTCTCATGCAACCAGCATAGGAAACCCAGTCCCGAGACACCATGGGGAAGACCAGCCGTTGGGGTGACACCTGGGGGAGGCAATCTCCTTAAATCACACTCCTGAAAACTACTTTTTTGATCTCTCTCTCTCTGTGTCCCCTTCCCTCTCCAGAAGGACATAAGATTGGTTCGCCTGATGTCACGGTTCCCCTTTTTGGGTGGCTGAGAACGTGTCCTGAGCCATGTAGATTCGAGTGGTCACTCAGGTCACTCAGACGATAACTCACCTCGTCCTCAGGACCTGATTCAGTGAAGTCTATGGACTCAAACTGAGAAGGATCCCACCGGTTTACCTTTTTTTCCCTCCTCTGTCCCGTAAGAAAGCTCCAGTGCCTTTCTTGTGCCTTATTTGCCACTCAGGCTTTCCAAAAACTCAAATCCTTCAACTTTTCAGATATTAGCTCTCAGGCAGAGGTAGGGAGCTGGAGAGTAGAGGGGGACTAGGGGGCTGGGGAAGTCTGTGAGTTTTCTCACGGCTCTGAGTCCCTAGTGTGTCCCACCATGCGGGAGGGAGGAGAGGAGCACGTGGTCTCTGTATTTGTCTGGGAAAAGGAGAAGTCTACAGCCCCGCAGGAAGGGCTCCCTTTCAGTCCTTCTCAATTGTCTGCCATGGCCTTCCTAGGTCCTAGTGAGGCAGAAGATTAGGCCATGACAAAGCTGGCTGGCAAGTAGGTGTAACCTCGTAATTACAAAATTCCAGGAACGGTTACCAAAGCCCTGAATGCAGACTTCTCGCGAGAACTTGAGCAGTTCTGAATAGGACAGCTTAGACCTCACGTCAGCCTGAGGAAAGGGTGAAACAAAAAGAACAGTTCGTGTTGAGTTTTTGCCATGGTGTTCTCTTACTGTAACCCACTTTCTCCTGTAGAGCGTACTTGTTTTCCTACTTATCCTTGGCCTCTGCAGAGCCTGTTTCCTACCTTTTATAAATGTAAAGCTTTATTGCCATTTGGGCTTGTCTTGACCGATTCTTTGCTTAGGACAGAAAGGATCTAGAAACCACCTCTAGAAGGATATTCTAGCACCTCAAAACCCAGTGACACACTAAGGTTACAGACAACTGAGTTAGATAGAAATATTGTAGGCAGTCAGACAGGGCTAGGTCCTTAAAGGAGCCAGTGCAGAAGCCCAGATACTTTGCAACTGTGGGGGAGACAGGCACCTCCTGCTGTGGGCCAGATATCAAGACAAAAGAAAGAACAAATACACCCATATCCTAAGGATTGATATTCTAAATTGTTCTATATCACCCTGAGAAAGTCAGGAGCCAACATCCTAACCCCCTTCAGGAAGAGTCACTGATATTAAGCATCCCCTGCTTGCTACGTGACTCGCTTCCCCATTTGTCCTTGATTTAATCAATTTTACCTGAGCAATTAATCTTATTGGTTAACTGTAGTTATGTCCCACCTTACGCCCACCTTACAGGCTCCCATTTTCCCTGCCTTGGACCTGTCTAACCTCATGGTTCTACTCTATAAAAGTCCCTAAAAATGACAGAGTCTTTGGCAACCCACTCGGGCCCCCTTCTGTCCCTCAGACAGAAGCTTTCTTTCTCTCAATAAATATATTCTCCTCTTACCCTCTGTTGTTCCTAAAATTCATTCTTCGATTTTTAGAGAACACAAACTCGCGCCAGACATATAGTAGGTTGGGAGTTTCATTCCCCATATCATTTGGAGGTCTGAGATCGTTTTTCCTATATCAGATCGTTTTTCCTATATGCAAAAGACCAGATACCTTGCAACCTTGGAGGAGACAGACAACTCTGCTGTGGGCCAGACCTCAAGATGAAGGATAAATCAAATGCACCCACATGCTTCTTAAGGATAAGCATCAGGAATTGGTATCCTAAATAGGTCTGAATCACCCTGAGGAAGCCAGGAGTCAGCATCTCAACCCCCTACAGGAAGAATCACTGCTCTTTAAGGATGCCTGCCTGCTACGTGACTCACTTCTCCGTTTGTCCCTGATTTAACCAATTTTACCTGAACAATTAATCTTATTGGTTGACCATAGTTCTGTCCCACCTCATGCCCACCTTGTGAGTTCCCATGTTTTCCCCACCTTAGACCCACCTCACTTTGTGGTTTTGCTCCATAAAAGTCCCCAGAAAAGACAGAATCTTTGGCAACTCACTCAGGATCCTTTCTGGCTCTCAGACAGAAGCTTTCTTTCTCTCAATAAATATGTTCTGCTCTTAACCTCCATTGTTCCTAAAATTCAGTCTTCAATTTTAGAGAACACGAACTCATACTGGACATCTAGTAGGTTGGGACTTTTGTTCCCTATATCACTGGGACTGCCTATTGAACTCTGTCTACAGATATTTATTTAATTTTTATTTTGGAGACTTTTGGGATTGTTTCTCCAGTGCTAGCTTGCTTCTTCCCTCCATCTTATGTGGTTCTGGCATTCTTATGCTAATTTTGACCTCAAGTATATCTTATTATCTAAATTGATCTGTAGTTACTAAGAGACACCTCTGAACTTTTTAAACCCTCTGTGAGTTCCTTGTGTATATTACAAGTCTCTAGGTACAAAGGTCACTGGGGTAAATTTTTTATTTTTTTGTACTGGGAATTGAACTCAGGACCTTGTGCTTGCCAGGCAAGTGCTTTGCTGCTGAGCTATATCCCTAGCCCCAGGGTAAATCTTTGATCAAACCCCAGCTGTTGTGTACAACTCCTTTTCCTGCTTTCCTGACCTGTTGATAAATGTTAAAAAACCTATGTGCAAGGATTCTCATTCTGAACCTGAACAGTGAATTTCTGCTTGGCTAGCAGGGACACCTGGGCTAGTCAATGACAGAAATCAGAGCAGAGCTGCCTGTCCCCCAGGCAATTCTGACTCTGGGGTAACAGGGCACAGCTGCCCCCTTGGGTAGTTCTGTCTTTAACAAATGGGGCAGATTACACGTGTAGTGTGACCCTAGTTCTAGGCTGCTCATGTGACCTGACATCGATTTGGGGATGCTACACATGCAGTGTGACCCTGACACTGGGTGGATCGCACTAGTGGCCTGACCTGATTTAGACTCCTCTGCCTCTTCATGCAGTGGGAACTTTAGTTTTCAAATTCCACAGATTTTCACCACCCAAAACACACACACACACACACACACGCATATTAAAATCTAGACTAGATATGAAAAGGGGTTCCAAATACTGCACTGGTCTCTTCTGGCAGTCTCCAGCTGCACCTATAACTTATAGCCGAGTGGGTCAGGACCCTGTCATAAGACAGGTGGAAGGAAAAAATCCGGCCACCATATTTTCTCTAGCAACAAATGAGATGTGACAATCGGGATAACGAAACATACCAAGTGGGTGACGACATGGCATCGAATGTCAGTGTTTCAGCCAGGTCTTAGAGATGTAGCACCTCAGCATGTGAAAAGGGGGTTTCGAATTTTCATGGAAGGAAAAAGTAGACTATGGTGAACACATGAAGAAAAATAATGTGAGGTGACATTATCTTTTTGAGTGGCCAAACAAAAGAAAAGGAATGAACAGAAGATTCTTTGACCATTGTTTGGTACAGCCTCATTTCTAAATCATGTATAGGCTTTATAGTTTTCAGGACAAGAATTAAAATATTTTATAAAATGAAAAAGATTTTGTGATTACCAGTCTCACTAGCTATTCCAAATATGTGTCCGTCAGCCTCTCAATGTAATCTCATTATGTTGTTTCAATGTACTTTCACGAACCTCTCAGGAAAATATTTAGTTTATTGTCTGTTATAAATAAAATAAGAGGACTTAAATTTCTTATTGATAAAACAGGGACGAGTCTGTGCGCTCTGAAGCTGCACCTGTTATGTTTGGGTAATGTCTCAGTAAGTCTTTTATTAAAGATAAAATACCAAACGACACTGATCTCCACCGTTTCATAGAATCACTATTCATCAATAGTCTGTTAATTTCCTGCCCTAGTTTATTTAGTAAGAGTATAAAATAAAGTTTAAGTATCAATGACTGGCTGGCATCCTGTTTCTCTAAAATAACCTGGTAAAAATAGTTCTTATTTCTCAGGCTATGATACTGTCATTACAATTATTTTATGTTACATGATCCATGGATGTTGTGGGATAGTGTCTCATATGTCTTGCCTTGTTTTTCGGATGATCAGAGGATGACAGTTCTTCAAAAGGCAGAGTATTCCTGTGTCGCCCTTCGATCAGGTAGGATGAGACTGCTTGTCCCTGGCTAGACAGAATCAATGCCCCTCCTCAGGTTGAAGCAGCTAAGCAAAGACAGACCGCTGGGTCTTCTGCAATCCCTTAAGAAAAAGAGATCGAAAGCTGGGGGTGGCGAATGAGATGAGATAGAAGAAATAAAAACTAGGCAGAAAGGAGACAGAGAAAATCATATTTTAAAAAATAAAAACTGCAGCTAGTTCATTCTTTCTCTCTCTCTCTCTTCTCAGAACATAATAAACCTGGGCAATTCCCTTTCACCACAGATGGGTTCAGCCATTTCCTTCTTACTTGCAAATGGTCTTTTTTCATCTGTGAATAGATCATCTTTTTTTTAGGATTTTCCATATAAATGGAAAATTATCTTGCTATGGGTAGGCCGTCCTCTCCCACCAACTAGACAAGACTAAGATCATAGGTTATCAAATTTCACAGGTTTCTACCACCCAAAACACATAAACATAGCCAGTTTCCAACTGCAATGTGTCTCATTTCTCTAAGCACCCCCACTTCATTCTCAAATGTGTCCTAAAATCTCTGCCTAATAAACCCTTCTCAAGCATCTTACTGACATGTCCTGAAAATTCTTTTCCTGTGATGGCAGTCAGCAAACTTGCAAATTTATTCTACAAAAGAGCAGGACAGATTTCTTATTTCACCCTTGGGGACCTCTCAGACCCAGCCCAGTGACAGTATGAGTCATTAAAAAGGGTGGATATCATATTACTCAAGCCAGGCTATGGACTAATAAGATCATGGCAGACTCTCCCTTAAACTAGATCTTCCAAGGCACAGATGATGAGGCGTTGCTGAGTTAGTGACCATCCTTGTTTGTGCTCTCCGTACAGTGATCCCCAGGAACACAGGCCCTGCTATTCTTTAGTCCCAGCAAGATAGTCTCAGCAATATCAACTCATGGATGTGTGACCGTCAGGAGATCCCTCACTTCTCTAGTTTGTGTTCAGTGATGGTGGTATGTGAACAACCAGCCTGAGTGTTTGGAGAGGTGTGGAGAGAAGGCCTTAGACCTTGCAGGGAAGAGCTCTGGCTCGCAGAGTCATGCCACTGGGATCCATGCTGTGTGTCTTTAATCTCCATCCTCCAGACTTCATCTGTTCTAGGCCCTGGGAGGCTAACCTAGAGGAGGGCAGCAAGAGTCTCTGCTGCCAAGATGCCAGTTGGGTTTGACCAATGCAAAGCCTCGGAGAGGTAGAGGAACATGAACATGGCTGAGCACTTCCTTCTGGTTCCCTCAGATTCACAGGGGCTGGTCACGTTCCTCAACTTACTTTTTAATTTTGACAGTATCCTTCTGCCCCTGTCTAACTTCTCCCCTGCCCACAGCTTTGTGAAATTCTAAAATCGTCATAACTTGAGTATGTCATCTGTTTCCTACAGAGACCCTGACTGGTATAGTCCCTTCATTAATAAAAAATCGAAAAACAGCATCTATATCTTCATTTCTTCAGGATTAAATGGACTAGTGCATGAAAAGCATTTAGCATAATAATGGCATGTAGTTAAATGCTCACTAAAGATAGCTCAAGATGTTTTTCAAAGTGGAACTGGTAGTAGCATTCATTCAATGCAATTTAATCCTCCCCCTATTTACGAGACCCCTACTATGTACAAGGCACATGGCCAGCCATTCCTAGGTGACAAAGGTGCTTACAAAATTCAAAATACCCCAGTCTTTAGGGAACTCATAACCTACAGTTACATTTCCCTCTCCCTTCTCCACATTCCACACATCCCCCTTCTCCACAGATGATATGACATGTCATCACTTGGCACATATTTATTGAAAACCAATAGTCTTCCAGGGTCTGTGCTAATCATACCTGGGAATAAAATAGGGAGCAAAGTAAACACACTCCAGGATGCAGAGAATAAATAGTCTACTAGGAGAAGAAGGACGTCAATCATGCTATTATATTGCAGAGAATGTTTTATCAACTGATATAAGGGCACTAAAGGAAGAACAATTGTTTCCATAATGTATAAAACTTAGCCTAGACCAGGGTCAGAAAATACGTGAACCACCAGATGCAGCTCCTCCTGAGCCAAGTTCCCTCCCTGGAGCTTTCTCAGTGAATGATCTGCTCCCAGGGTCCAATGGCGGAAGGAAGGACAGTTGTTATACCTGTAGACCCTTGTCTCCCCAGGTGATACTAAGGAGGAGGGCAGGGCAAGGGGGACCAATGGGGTGTAAAATGATTAAAGTATATTATGTGCATGTATGAATCTGTTGAAATGAAACCCATTAATCTGTATAACCAATTTGTACTAAATTTTTAAAAATGTAAATCAAAAAGGGGTAGGAATGAGAATGTAGTTCAATGTGAAGGCACTGGGTTCAACATACAGTATTAAAAAGAAAAAAAAACAGGTATCCTGGATTGAAATGGGAAGATGGGAGATGGAAAGAATTGGACCAGCCCAAAAGATATTGAGCAAACAAAACTGAACCAGAAGTTTGGTGGTGTGTTGGATATAGAGGATGAGAGAGCCTATGCTTCTGCCTGGTTGGTAATGTCATCACCCAAGTAATAAAATGTAGGATTCAAAACTTGGTTTGGAGTGGTGTGGAGGCAGTGAGGAAGACCGTGAGTTCAGCCTTGAGTTTGATGTGCCTTTTCATACGTCTAGATGGGAAAATCAATGAGCAGTTAGAAAGGCCTGGAGCTCCAAGGGCAGATCGAAGCTGGAGATTGGAATTCGGAGCCACCAGGAACGAGATGGTGACTGAAGCCATAGACTGGCCCTGGAAACCACGTACAGGAAGGAGTCCACGACCAACTCAAGGAATAGAAGCCAGAGCAAGAGGGTGAGTGCAAAGAGGCCAAGAAAATGTTGCAAGAAGCAGTGAGTCGTCCATAATGTCTAATGTTCCTGAGAAGTCGAGAGGAGAACTGAAACGTATTTGTTGGATTTAGCAACAGAGAAGTCCTCGGTGACCCAGACAAGATTTTTCCCACGTGGGCGTCAAAGCTAATCTGGAGTACCATGAGGCAATGTGATGATTTAAAACCCATTCACCTTTTCTTCCCCCATTTTCTCAATCAAACTGACCCTGAAATGGTAGCTAAAGAAGAGTGAGCGTTGCAAGGAATGGATTTAATTCATTTTTCTTTTAGGATACGAAGGATTTAATAAAATTTAAATGTTTATGAGATGTATCTAGCTGAGAGGCAGTTGTTAAACATCCCAGAAGGAGCCAGCGGCAGTGGGACCGAGTTTCCTAAGGAGGAAATGACCATCTCCAAAGCTCAGAGGTAGAGATCAGCTGAGGAGGAAGAAAGGAGTCTGGATGGGACAAATGCAGTTAGATTTCCAGCCAGCTCTCATCTGAGGCTTTTGTTTAAGCTGTGAAGTAGAAGGAAGGCGTGAGTGAGTTGGCTGGAGGAATGTTTAGCAGCATTAACGGTGAAGCGTGGCTTCATGAATTCCCGGTGAGTCCCATGTGTCCAGAGGGTGCCACTCTGTCCAGGAGAGTTCTGTGGCTCTTGTGCAGGCAGCGTGAGGCCAGATGGTTGGGTTTACCCAGGAGAGACTGTTCAAAAACAAAGCCATCAAGAGGATGCCTTATGGAATCTGTTCTAGAAAGAGAGGGCTGATACCAAGAGGGATGACAGGCCAGAAAAAAAAAAAAAAAGGGAAAGATGATTTCCAAGCCTCCCATTTCCTCTGGGAACATTTTCCATTTACCTTGGGAAGTCCCTGTGGTGGATTGATGACTGGTGGTCAACTTGTAACACCCAGCTGAACTGAATCAGCATGGTGCTGGGTGTGGAAGGCCCAACTGAGGATTGTTGCCAACAACATAAAAAGGAGAACTGGAGAGGAAGAATGTTGTTGTTTGGTGTTGTTGGTTCTCCTGTTGCTGTGGGTTTTCCTGGAGGAGCTTGTCGAGCTTCTTTCCTGATGTGAGCCTGGCTGTTACCATCATCAGAGGAGCTTGGGACCTTGTTGTCACTGAGAATGGCTGCAGTTCACTTTGGGGGAGCTCTGGTCCCTACTTTGGGCATCGCTTCCTGGTTCCAGAGGAGAAGATGGTGTGCTGTTCAGTCTCCAGGAGAAGCTTGTCACGCTGGCTTCCTGACATGAACTTGTCTATTCTCATTGATGGAGGAGCTCAGGACCTTGTAGTTATTGAGGACGGCTGTGGTACTTTTCAGGGGAGCCCTGGTCCTTACTTTGAGCATCACTTCCTGGCTCCAGTGCAGATCTCTCAGTCTGCTGTCACAGATCCTTCATCCCACTGGCACAGACTTTCTAGCTTCCACCACTGACCTTTGGGACTTCCCAGCGCAGATCCATGAAACAGACTTGCATGAGACATTGCCATGGGATCCAGGCCCTCAGCTGGATTCTTTGGGATCGTTAGTGTGTAGACAGATTTCCTGCACTCTTTATGTTTGACTTTTTGGGTGACTATTATAAAATAATTCTATAAATCGTATGTCCTGTATTAAACCGTTTTCCTTGCAAAACCTGACTACAACAGTCACAGTGCCTTCCTCCGGGTTCCTGAACCATCTGTGGATTGATATCTGATGGGAGTTATTTGTATTGATGACATTCAACAAATATTTATTGAACTTGCTGTGAATTGTCAAATAATAAAACCAACACCATCAGAGCCACACATACACACATAAATATAGTCATCATAATAACGATGAAGATGCCGAGTTTGTTTACTTGTCAGGCGAGGGAATTCCTCAGTGAAGAAACTCAATGGGGTCCTGAGCCCAGGACCTTGGAGGAGAACGAGAAGGGCCCCACAAAGGGCCCCCGCCCGCCCGAGCGGCACCATCGCGAGGGCTTGGAATCAGGGACAACACTCCCCCCCCAGCAACCTGCTGTTTCGGAGGTCTGGCTGGATTGATAGCAACCAGGGAACATCAACCAACTTTTGTTTTGTAGATTTGGTCAGGCCTCTGGTCAGCAACCCAAGCATCTCTTTACAGTGGGCAATGTAGCAAGTATGGGGGATTCTCTTCTGCCTTGTCTTTTATTATTAATAAAATTAAAAAAAAAAAAAGAAAGAAACTCAATGGCATGTTTTTGGAGAGGGCAAAGTCAGGCCCTTTTTATGTCATTGTTGTTTACTTTTCTTCTTTTAAAGAATTAGGAAAAAGTAGTTTCATGGTGGTTATGAAATTAAGGGTGACAACATGCAACCTGGGTAGGACAGAAAGAGTCTTTAAGTCTCTATGAAGTTGGTTTGAAAGAGTCCCATCATTTGCTGGTCACAAAGGTCTTCAGTGAAATCCAGCGTGGGCCCAGCATCCTAGTCTCAGATCCCCTGGAAATGAATAGCAACTTTCAGTTTGAATATTTCCTTAGTAAGAGTTGCTCTGGGTGGAAACATTTTCCTTTTGCAATGTAATGTGGTATTCTAGCCCCAGGATACAAGAATTAGGAACTTACATGGATTGCAAAGGGCAAAGAAGTCATGGGGGAATGAAGAGTTCATGGGCAGCAATAGCCTCTAGGACAATCGTTGACCTAGCATTGGGAAACTGGACCTCCTGAGACCCAGGAATTACCCAAGACTGGTGAACCTGGGATGAAGATAGGACTGTTTGGGTGAAGGCAGCAGCAAGACAGGACTCTGAGATCCTGGGACCTACACAGGCTGACCACATGGACTCCGGAGTTAGCACATCTGAGTCCCAGTATCGTTCGCCTCCTTCTCAGACAGTGACCTTGAAAGTGCTTCTTTTGTCAAAGGGAAATGAATACTGACTACACTTAATCATGAGGATGCAGTGTGACAAAATAATTAATTCATTTAGAAGTTTGTTAGCACCGTGCAAGGCGTATAGTAAGAACTCAACAAATACGAGCAATTATGATTACACAAAGAATGTGAGAAAAAGAAGAAATTTTGCACAACTTTTAGTTCCATTTCCTGATTTTATAGACAAGGAAGTTTGGCCCAATGAGTGTAAATGGCATTCCTAAGGTGACCCGGTTTTAGCAGAGTCAGTCCTGGAATTTGCATGTTCTCCTTCTCAGTCATCTGAAGGTTAAGAAGATGTGGATTCAGCACCTAAAAGCAGACATTGGAATCAGAGACACCTGGGTTCAAGTCCTGACTCTGCTACTTATTACTGTATGACATTAAACTTTGGTCTCCTGTGTGGTGAATGGGCCTGAAAACATCTCCAGAAGGTTGTCATAGGGACTAAATCAGCTGAAACACAGAGAGGCCATACACAAACACTCCGCATGTAAAAGCTCCATATTGTCCTTTTTCTTAATTTTTTTCTCATTTTCTAAGACAGAATCTCGAAACAAAGTATGTGGAAGCAGGGCCACAGGTGAGCACTCATCCTGTTAGTGGAAATGTCAAGAATCCCTGGACCTCGGTTCAAGGCAGGGGACTGGAGAGTTTGCCCAACTTCACGGGTACAAGTTCCTGCTCACAGAGTAGCATGCAGGATGGCATCCAAACGCCTTCCTCCAGAGTTCAACACCCCCCTCCTGGTTGTCTGAGCCAATCTCTCTAAGCACGGGGACTGCTCTCTGATTGAAACTCTCCACTCTGTCAACCTGGTAGACTCACTGTCCTTTGAACTCACTTTAGCTTTCTTGCACTCTTGCCCTCTCTTTGGCTCCAGAATGCTGCACCTAGGTTACCACCCTCAGTACCTGTCTCACCCCTAATATCACCAGCAGTGCCAGCCCTTGCAAATTGTACACACATTATTTCCAGGCACTGCATTGAATCTGTGTATGGAAAAGTGCCCTATGAAGGCCCTTGTGCTAGTGACCTGGGCTCTGGGATGTTGCTATTGAGAGGTGGTGAAACTTTAAGAGATGGGACCTTATGGAAGGTCCTTGGATCACTGGGGGCATGGAAGAGGATTAGGGGACACCAGCCCCATCTGCTTTATTTTTTTGCTAACTGGCTTGTTATGTGACCAGATTTTTCCACCTCATGATCTTGCTATGAGATGCTACCTTGCCACAGCCCCAGAGCAATAGAGCCCATTGATTATGGACTAGAACCTCCAAAACTGTGAGCCAAAAATAAACCTTTACTCTTTATAAGCTGGATTATCTCAGGTATTTCGTTATAGTGAGAGAAACCTAATATATAATGTTTGTGATTATTTACTTCTTTCATGAATTAGAAAAAGCAATGTTATCCCTATGACAGTTATTGACCAGAAACTGGACACCAGTTTGGCCTAGTAAGAGTTCAACATGATGTTTTGTTGGAATCTGAGGGAGTACTGACCTGGTAGCATATAGCTCGGGAAACGACTGTGCCGTATATACTACCTCAAGGTGAGAGACTGAATGTGATGACACAGAGAGGGAAGAAAAGCCAAGAGATTCACAAACAGGCCCCCATGCCCCTTCCGGCTTCCTTGGAGGTGGTCATGGATGCTGTGAGATACCATCTAGTTCCTCACTGAGGACAGAACTTGTCCCCCAGCTCCCTGCAGTAGGCAGTGTTGAGTGACCAGGATTGCCTCTGGTGGACAGCGCCCCCTCTCCCATGCTGTCCCCCTTTCTGGGACAGCCTGTAGCCAAGGACAGGGTCTATAACATCTTGGTCTTTTTGCCCCCACTTCAAGCAGCTCTGCTATCAGATGGGGGCTCCTAGGTGAGTTATTTTCAGGTTCTTGGTATTTCTTTTTTTTTTTTTTTTTTTTTTTTTGCGGCACCAGGGATTGAACTCACAACCTCACGCCTGCCAGGGGAGGCGCTTAAGGCACTGAGCCAAACTCCGGGCCCTGGTTTTTTGAGGCAGGGTCGCACTCTGTAGCTCAGGCCGGCCTTGCACTCGCGTTGTAGCCCAAGCCGGCCTCAAACTCACAACGCTCCGCCTACCTCAGCCTCCCAAGTGCTGGGATTAAAGGCGTGCGCCACCACGCCCGGCTGGTTCTTGGTATTTCAAACACGGAATTGAGCAGACCACTCCAAAGGAGTAACAAGAGTAAGCTTTATTAAAGGTGACAGAAGTAAGGGTAGACTCCACAAGACGGGATTAGGCTAGAGAAAAGAGCTGATGGCCTTGATAGGGGCAAGCACTGGGTCTCCTAGGGTCCTGGAATTTTAGGGAGATCACAGCTTGGGATTGACAGGAGTCAGGACCCACAGGATACCTGACTAGCCCACCATCCAAGGTTTTTAGCAGACATGTCATGGTGTCCAAAGCCCACCGGGGTGGGTGACAAAATCACAAGGCAAATGAGACTGGACACTGGGCACAGGCCAGGGTCATGTACTTTCAGTTTTGCACATGCCTGGGTCTTTAGGAAGACGGGGTGAGCTTTTATCTGTTGAGTTCCTGATGTTTTCACATAGCTGTCCTTACTTGATTTGGTTTCTTTCTCTGTTGGCTTTCTTTGTTTTGCCCTTGCTCTGCCTCCTACCTCAGCTCTGCAGTGGGATCTTAGCCTCTGACGTCCTCTCAGGAAGGGCTGAGCTCTTTATTCCAACAGCAACACAGTTTAGCATTTCCTCCCCGACCTGACCTGCTGCTGTTGCTGTCAGTGGGTTCCCAGTATTAACTTGCAGGGATAAGAAAATAAAGCCTTTTCTTAGAAAGTAGAGTAGCAGAGGATGGAGCAGATGGGTAGAGAAGAGGAACAGTAGAAACAGCGCGGTGTTGGAAGGAACATCAAGAGGTCCAGAGAAGGATGGGGGAAACACTGAATCGGGGAATAGTTGAAAGAACTGAAAGTCTAGCTGGACAAGTAAAGGTTTCTAAGGAATATGATAGCAGTAGTCACATATTTGACAGGCCACTAAATAGAGGTTGAACGCAACTCGTTCAGCTGGTTCTCCTGGCTTCTGCTCTTAAGCTTTTAGATAAAGTCCAGCATAGCTTCTCACTGTGCTACATACAGAACCTAAGCATCTTGCTATGACCTGCAAGGTCTTTCATCACCCATCTCCTTTTCCAGCTTTACCTCCTATGGTTTTTCCCTCACCCACCCTTTTAGCTGCATCAGACTTTCCTGGCTGTTCCTTGAATACACTAGCTCATCCAACCTCAGGGCCTTTGTACCTGCAACGCTTTTTTGCTTGTTCTTCCATATACGCTCTTTGGTAAGCTTTTCATTTGCTCCATTCCTTTTTGTTATTCAGTCCTAGAACAAAAGTCATTTTCTAAGTAAACCTCTAGCCTCAATTAGTTTCTACCTCATTATCCTGTTTTACAATCCTCACAGCACTCTTTGCTCCCCAAAATGGTTTTGCATCTTTGCTGATTGTGTGATTTTGGTTCCTCTCTCCTGCACAAAGAACACAAGGCTCAAATGGATAGAAAAGTACCTCTCCTACTCATCATGGTAATCCCAGTATATGATCCGATTTCGGCCCCCAGCAGGTGCCCAGGAATTAGTTGTTGAGTGAAAGAATGAATGAACAGGACCTAAGAAGTCGCCCCAGAACTAGTAAGTGGGCAGTTTGGACAGCAGATTTTCAAAGCTGGAGTAGGCGGGCTCAGGGGCTGTCCTGTCCCTGGAGGTGGGCTAGGAAGGCATAATTGCCCCCTAGCAGGACACAGAAGGCCAGTGGGGCTGTGGGGTCTGGAAACACACATAACAGGGTTTGTCTCGGTTCTGCCTCTTCCTGATGGGTCAGAGGTCTTGGACAAGTTAGTTGACCTGGAAAAGCCTCAGTTTCCTCATTGATGAAGACAAGCTTGATTAGAAACCACCAACCGGGGCGCCAGGCTTAGTAAAGCGCTTGGTCAGTGTGACGCATTTAACAAGCGCTGAGATGTTAGCTTGACGGTATGAGTGTTAGTTTTTGTTTCTCCAGTGATTTCAGGGCCCACCTCCATTATCCGCTGAGACCTCGAGGCCAGGGGAGCGGGAGACTCACAGGAGGGGCCCGTGCTGCTATGACCCCTCTCTCAGGAGAAGCTCTTGGTAATGTTCCCATGACACGAACTAACTGCTCTCCAGTTAGGCAAAGTAGCAATGCTCTGGGTTCAGCAGTGGTGGAAGGAGCAGTGAGCCACTCTCCAGGCCGGTCCTGCTCAGCTTACTGCCTCTGTCTCAACCCCCGACTAACCTCCTCTGTGCCAGCCAGATGAGGAAACGGGGCAATCACTCTTTCTTCACAGAGGACACAGAACTAGCACGCATTTCCCACATCACGGGAGTCTGCACGGTGACATCAGATCATTATGTCCCACGATGGAAGGGAGGAAGAGATCCACGGCAGTAACACAGGCAGCTCTGCACTGGGGTGGGTGCAGCAGGAGGGAGAAATCCCACATTCAAGCACCCCGCGCCAGATGGCCCCTGCCTCCCGGCCTGCTCCTCCCTCCGGCTCTGGCTAACACCCTAGCGATGGGCGTAAACCTATGGATCAGACCCAGCCAAGGTGGTCCCTGGAGGGGATGTAATTGCATACCAGGTATGGCTGAGGTTGCCAATCCCTTCGTCCCTTCAGCGCCTTTGGACGGATGACCACAGAACTTCACGGCTCTGTTCGGATGGGAGCAGCAGTTAACACTATCCGCAGATGTCACCAGGGCGCTGTGCTCAGACAGCACTGCAGCCGCACCGCCTGGCTCTCCCGGCAGTCCTGTGAGCCGGCCGCAATCGTCAGCGCAGCCTACAGACGAGCAGACTTGCTGAGGGAGGGGCCGTCACTTGTGCAGGCTCACGCAGCCAGCGAGTGGCAGAGGTGACCCAGGCCGTGGAGCTCAGAGGCTGCGCCCTGAACTGTCACGTGGAGTGGTTCAGGCCGCAGGGATGGTTTGCCCTGCCAGGCCGTGAGCTCCCGGGCCGTGCGAGAGACAGAGAGAGATTCCTGAGCCACACAGGGCTCCCTCCCATGTGCTGGTCCCTGTGGGGCTCCGAGCCTGGCTCCCTGCCAGGGTCATCCCATTCCATCCCCCGAGGCTCCCTGCCTGGGACAGAGTCTTCTTAGTGGATGCAACTATTTTCCCTGCAAATGCGTTGAAACTGCAGCCCTGGTAGCTCTTCAGTTCTAGCACTCTGGAGAAGAGGAGACCCCCAGGGCAGACAAGGGACACGGGGCTCCGCCCGTTCTGACCTGAGTCAGGAGAGCCAGGCGCCAGGGTGCACAGAAGGCTGCGAGCCGAGGGGAGGCGGCCGTGACTGCTGCGGCCCGGATTCCAGGTCTACGTGGGCCTGAGCGCCCGCTTCTTCTCTGCCTAGCTGTGCAGCACGGAGCAAGTTCCTTAATCTTTCTGAACTTCTGTTTTCTATTTTAAGGAGGGGCGGGAATCACGCGTTCCCCAGCTGGTCTTTGCGGGGTTGAATAAGCAGGTGCAGGAGGCTCACGGTCACGCCCCGCACTCAGGTCCCAGCCCGAGCTGAGGTGTGGCGGGCGAACCAGGTGGCTGTGCGGCGCGGGGCGGGGTGGGTGCGCACGGGCGGTATCCCGGACCTGAGACCTGGCCGGGAGATCAGAGAGGGCGGAGCGCGGGTGTTCCCGGGGGCGGAGCGCAGGGACTTGGCGCTATAGGCTCCCCTGGGACGCACCCCGCAGGGACTCTGCTGGCCCGGCGGGTTGAGCTGCAAGCTCCGCGCAGCACCGTGCGTGCGTCCTCCTGCCGCCCCGCACCTGTCGCGCTCACCCTTTGCCGGCACCTGGGGCGCTCACTTGCAGCTCACGTCTGTCTCCCTCACCTGCCGCCCCGCACCTGCAGCTCGGCCCAGCATGGCGGACCAAGCGCCCTTCGACACGGACATCAGCACCCTGACCCGCTTCGTCATGGAGGAGGGCAGGAAGGCTCGCGGCACCGGCGAGCTGACCCAGCTGCTCAACTCGCTCTGCACCGCGGTCAAAGCCATCTCCTCGGCGGTGCGCAAGGCGGGCATCGCGCAGCTGTGAGTCAGGCCTTGGGCCGCGTCCGTCCGACGTCCGGCTCTCTGGTCCCCCTCCTGTTTGCCTGTCCGCCTGTCTGACACCTGAGAATCTCCGTCTCTTTCGAAGCTTGCTGAGCTGCACACAAATCCTCATTTCCCCTTTCTCTTGACCTCGAGGTGAACCTGACCCGCAGGTGCACCCCTGCCCCCCAGGTGCACACTGAGGGGACTGCGTGGCTCCGCTCTTGGTCCCCCGGTCGGAGCCTCAGACAGGAAAGTGCGAGCTGGGGCGGGGTGCTTCCTTTCTGGTCCTCTTCTTTGTCCTTCATTCCCTTCGGCAGTGGCCTCCCAAGTCAGGTTTCTAACCCAGTACCTCCCTGATGGCAGGGAATGGGCCCGCTGGGGCTGGGAGGAAGTCCGCGCGCCCAGAACCGAGGAGCAGCAACGCCTGGTGCACGGCGCCCCAGGGGTTGCCCCTATGGGGAGCACACTCACCCCACGGGCTTAAAAACCTCTCCCCGTTAGCGGTCTGGTTTGTGCAGCCCTTGCCCGATTCGCGAGTGGCTCAAAATGAACTAGGGAGTCCCTCTCAGACTTCAGCGTGACAGGAATCACGGGGGTTTGTTAGGATAGAGACCCTCTTTCAGTAGGTCTGGGGTGAGGGCTGAAATTCTGCGTTTCCAAGATGTTCTCTTGTTATGGGGGAACGGATGCTGCTGGTCTACCGATCCCAATGTGAGCAGCAAGGAGTCGGGGAACGTGGGGACTCAAGGGGCACCTTCTTGTGGTGATGCGCAACAACCTTTGGCTGGTTCTTGTGTGCCTAAGTGCTTTATATCTCACTGGGCCTCTTCACCAAGATCTTCAGCTTGCCCATGTGTATTGGTAATGTTACACACACCAATGAATTCTACAAAAAAAAAAAAAAAAAAAAAAAAAAAAAAAAAAAAAAAAAAAAAAAAAAAAAAAAAAAAAAAAAAAAAAAAAAAGCACGTGCTGTTCATCGTTGCTTTGGAAAAATGCAATCCTGCTACTTTGGAAGGCACCTCTACACATTTAAAAGCTTCCTCCAGTAGCACAACCTATATTCCTTTTCCTGGTCATCTCAGGTTCCACAGTAGAGGTTGATTTGGGTAATTCTTGAGAAAGAAGCGAATGAGAGCTAGGGGCAGGTTTGTTAAGGGAAGTGATGACCATTGCTATTTTACCCCCCCC